>CAUYQU010045289.1:0-53276 GCA_963574635.1 Cheracebus regulus | reverse complement strand
GCCATCTGCTCAGCTAATTTTTTGGTATTTTTAGTAGAGACAGGGTTTCACCATGTTGACCAGGATGGTCTCGATCTCTTGACCTCGTGATCCACCTGCCTCAGCCTCCCAAAGTGCTGGGATTATAGGTGTGAGCCACCGTGCCCAGCCTCAATTTTATCTTTTAAGAGAATCAGGCCAGGTGCATGGCTCATGCCTATAATCCCAGCACTTTGGGAGGCTGAGGTGGGAATTGAGCCTAGGAGTTTGTGATAAGCTTGGGCAACATAGGGAGATGCTGCCTCTACAAAAAATAATTTTAAAAAATTAGCCTGAAGTGGTGGCACACAATTATGGTCCCAACTAATCTGGAGGCTGCAGTGAGAGGATTTCTCGGGCCTGGAAAATTAAAGCTGCAGTGAGCCATGATCATGCTACTGTACTCCAGCCAGCTTTTTGTTTTGTTGATTTTCTGTAATAACTTTGTTTTCAATTTCATTGATGTCTGTTCTTATTTATATTGTTTCCTTCCTTCTGCATACTTTGGATTTATTTTCTATTTTTCTAGGTCCCTGAAGGAAGAGCTTATTGTTTTGAGACTTTTCATCTTTTCTAATGAATACCTTTAGTGCTATACGTTTCCCTCTCAGCACTGCTTTAGCTATGCCCCATAAATTTTGATATGTTGTGTTTTCATTTTTATCCAGTCCAAGGCATTTTCAAAGCCTCTCTTGAGATTTTATTTTTGACCCATGGATCATTTAGAAATGTGTTTAATTTCCAAGTGTTTGGAGATTTTCCTGTTATCATTCTGGAATCAATTACTAGTTTGATTTCATTGTGCTTACAGAACACACCTTAATGATTTCAATTATTTTGCACTTGTTGAGGTCTATGTTTTTGAAGAGGATATGGTATATTTTAGTATATGTTCCATAGGTACTTGAAAAGAATGTATATTCTGCTGTTGTTAGGTACAGTCTATTAGTTCCTGTTGGTTGATAGTGTTGTTGAGTTCCTTTATATCCTTGCTGATTTTCTTTTTATTTCTATTTCTTTGTTTGTTTATTTTTGAGATGGAGTCTCGCTCTGTTGCCCAGGCTGGAGTATAGTAGCATGATCTCTGCTCACGGCCACCTCTGTCTGCTAGGTTCAAGCAATTCTCCTGCCTCAGCCTCCTGAGTAGCTGGGACTACAAGTGTGTGCCACCATGCCTGGCTAGTTTTAGTAGAGACAGGGTTTCATCATGTTGGGCAGGATGGTCTTGAACTCCTGACTTCAAGTGACCCACTCACCTCAGCCTCCCAGAGTCTTTTTATTTATTTATTGAGAGAGGGTCTCATTCTGTTGCCCAGGCTGGAGTGCAGTGGCATCATCACAGCTGGCTGCAGCCTTGACCTCCTGAGTTCAACAGATCCTCCCTCCTCAGCCTCTGGAGTAGCTGGGACCACAGGCATGCACCACTATACCCAGCTAATTTTTTTAAAAAATTCTTTTTGTAGAGACAGGGTCTCACTATGTTGCCCAGGCTGATCTCAAACTTCTGGGCTCAAGTGATCCTCCTGCCTCTGCCTCACAAAGTGCTGGGATTACAGGTGTGAGCTGCCACACCTGGCTTGATATTTTTTAATGATTCCCTTTCCATTATTTATTTAAAAATACCAAACTGCTGATATAATAGTAAGAATTGAGTTTATTAAGTGTTTATTATATGCCAAACATGCTGTTAAGTCTTTTGCATGTATTATTATTACATTATTTTTACTTTAAGTTCTGGGATACATGTGCTGAACATGCAGGCTTGTTACATAGGTATACATGTGCCCTGGTGTTTCACTGCACCTATCAACTCATCCTCTAGGTTTTAAGTCCCTCATGCATTAGGTATTTGTCCTAATGCTCTCCCTCCCCTTTCTCCCCACCCCCAATAGGCTTGGGTGTGTG
The DNA here is from genome assembly GCA_963574635.1 of Cheracebus regulus. Classification (NCBI taxonomy): domain Eukaryota; kingdom Metazoa; phylum Chordata; class Mammalia; order Primates; family Pitheciidae; genus Cheracebus; species Cheracebus regulus. The sequence continues at coordinate 51,353 of CAUYQU010045289.1, read as the reverse complement.
ATGTTACCCTCCCTGTGTCCATGTCTTCTCACTGTTCAACTCCCACTTATGAGTGAGAACACATGCATTATATTGTTTAATCCTCCCAATAACCCAATAGGTCACATACTATCATCCCCATTTTGCTGAGGCTCAGAAAGGTTAAGTGACCTGACACCAAGGTAACACAGACAGTAAGTGGCAGAGGTGACATTACCCTGACATTGATGCAGGGTTGCCTGACTTCCAACTGTGTGTATGTAACACCTATGCAATCTGAAGCTCTGTCAGGATCCTAGAAGGGCTGATAAATTTTCTTCCAGTTCACATTTGCATAAGGATATACGTGGTTATGGGGGAAATCCCATCAAGGAGTAGTAAGCAGCCTTTAATGTGATCCCCAACGATTCCCGCTTCTTAGTATTTGTGCCCTGCATAATTCCTTCCTCTTGAGTATGGGCTAGACCAAGTGACTCGCTTGTAATGAAGAAAATACGGCAAAAGTGATATTAGGTCACTTCCAAGACTACGTTACAAAAAAACTGTGGTTTTCATCTGGGGTCTGTTTTCTCTTGCTTTCTCTTTCACCTGCTTTGAGGGAAGCCAGGTGCCATGTTTTGAGCTGGCCTAGGGAGAAGTTTATGTGGCAAGGAGCTGATGTCTCTGGCCATAGCCAGCGGAGACCTAAGGCTTACCAACAGCCATGTGAGTGAGCTTGGAAGCACATCCTCCCCCACTGAAGCCACACATCCTCATGCCTGGGGCTCCAGCTGACACCTTGACTGTGACATTGGGGTGAATAACCCCTAGGACTTTGTTCCATTTCTGGTTGCTTCCATGGTCAGACAGAAAACGTAGTGGTGAAGTGGAGAAGCAAATGGCAGCCATAATCCGGGGGAGTCAAAGAGATGTGGGGAGGGTAGCAGAGGCACAGAATGGCCTCACTCATCTGCACACATGATGGCCCTGTGCAGGAGGGAGGAGGATGGAGAGGAAAGCCTCTCCTCCCAATGTTGTATCGGTGGAAATGGAGCCTAATCTCAATTGTTGCTTCTTGCTGTTCTTCCAAAATCAACTGCCCTCAGTTGACAGTCACTGCCTGTGCCTCTTCCTTTTCCTGTGGGTACACTCCTTCTCTTCCTTGGAAATTTAGCCCAGGTTACAGTGCTGCTGTATATGATTCTACAGGTCATGTATTACAGAAATCCAGATGGAACCATTCTTATCCTATGAGATGATTTGACAAGTCATCGTCCAGAAATCTTTCCACATCATTACCACTGAATTCTCATCATTTCAGTGCATTAACAAATATTTGAACACCTATTAAGTGCCAGGTGTTGTTCTACATGTTGGGGATTTAGCAGTGAACAAGATGGATGGAGTTTCTCTTGCTGGAGTTGGTACAGGAATAAGATGATAACCATATAGACAACGTAAATTTAGATGCAAAGAAAAGGTTGCATATGTTGGGGGTGAGGGAAAACTTTAGCTGGAATAGTTAAGTACAGATACTTAACTATTTCTATCTTTTTTTTTAAAACCTGAAACAGCAGACAACATGTTTCTATGTATACATTGGGTATTCGATGAAACATAATAGTTAATTTCTTATTAGTTTTTGCATTCGTTCTAGCAGGATGAAATAATGTTTTAAGAGAATGCAAATTACTCAATAAACTGAGTAGGAATATGTAGAAAATTTTATTATTCAATATTTATAAGATTAAGCATATGTTTGTGGTTTTGGTAGGTGGCAGAGAGACATTTTGTAAATTTAGTACATTCTTGACATTTGTGAGGTATAATTCCTAAGACCTAGGAGAGTTTTCAAAGTTACAAATTCCACTAAAGCACATAATTTCCCCATAAAACATGGTAAAAATATAACTGATATATTTAAATATCCTTTCTATCTTTAATGGTTTTCCATAAGTACAGGGCTAAAAAAGTTTGTAGAGTTATTTTGTGGCTAAGTCCCTTCATATCCTTTGACTTTCACTTTCATTACCAATGCTAGTGGTTGGTTTTCTAAGTTTTCTACCCCTCAGCTCCCAAAACTAAAAGTCAAGTTTAAAAAAAAACATAAAAGATACTACATTCTAGACAATGAATAGAAAAGTATCAGAATATATGAAAGTGTTGGTACAAAAGGCTGGCCCACTCTTGGGATAGGGACCCACTCAACACACAAGCTCAGAGGGCTTGTGATTCAAATGAAACATTCAGAAAATGAGAAATCACTCTGAGTCATCAATGATTAGGGTTACTGAAAAATAACTGAAACTAAGAACGTTAAATCCACAAATGCTAAAGGTCTTCTGGTATCTAAATTACAGACCTACAGCAGGAGGGCACAAGCAATCTCTTGTTCATCTCTTTATTGCTAGAGCATATGTAAAATGATTTTGAGGGGAATGTCAAGTAGTGTAGAACTTTCTGAGCTGGATATCTTGTAAGAAATTATTTTGGAACACCACAGATTGGGTTTTTAGTTGTGCCATATATCCACTGCTAGGTTTGTTCCTAATTTGTCACAAATTCAAAAATGCTCTGAACTTCAGGTTCTTTCTTTGTAATGAGAGCTGCCAATTCCCACTTCCAAGGGCACAGGTGAGGATAAGCTGAGGCAGAGTTACAGGAGATCTTCATAAACATGAAAGCAGCCCATGGAATCAAGGTGTTACTGTTATTCAATCAGGTATCATTGGTTTTAAATTTCCACTTTGTTAAGCAGAATAAAAACACAGGGAAGCACTGACTAGCTGAATGGACATTGTATAAAGGGTTTAACTTACTTCTTTTACAAACCACTGACAAAAGGCAGGACCGATCCATTCTCTTGCATGAATACCACAGTCCATCCAAACAGCTCTTTTGAGTCGTGATCGTCTGCCCAGCTGAAAACAAGAGCATTCATAGTAACCAACACAGGCTTTTAGATTCACTGACCAGCATAATTTAATAAGGTTTCAGCATAATTCTTCACTGTCGTGTGGTTCATTAGGTAATGCATAACAAGGATAAAGGGAGTTCCTACTATTTCAAAAGTCCAGGCTTGTTTATGCAGAAATAATACATTTATTGCCCCTAATTATAATCAAAGAACTAGAAAGTACAAAAGGAAAAGGAAAATCCCTAAACTAGGTTGCTTCTTTATTTTTAAAAATTTTATTTTAATTAATTAATTAATTTTTAAGAGATGACTCCTTGCTATGTTACCAAGGCTGGTCTTAAACTCCTGGTCTCTTGCAATCCTCCTGCCTAAGCCTGCTTCTTCATTGTAATATAGTATGTGACTGTTAAGTAAAAAGCTGAGTCCTCCCTCATCCCCTTTCTCTCTCTATCCCAAGAAATATTTCTCAACAATAGCTATATTTTACAGGTGGATAAAGTCAAATTTTATTGTAACACAAAATAAAAACATAAAACAACTTGGTTTGTAGAATCAAGTGACAGATTTTTCTTTACAATCCTATTATATATTACTTTTAACCTGGTTGCTAACTGAGAAATCAATCAGAGCTCCTGACATTATAATCATAGGGGATCTAGTTTTCATTCATTCATTAATTCACTCCATGAATATTTTAGGAAATCCTTTTTAATGTCAGACATTGTGCTAAGCACTGGAGATTCGAATATGAAAAGACAGGGAATTTATACGCTAGTGGGGAGGGAAAACATGTAAGCAATCAATCAACCATTATGATGTGAATATCTGTAAGTTACCGTGGGAACATTGGAGTGTTATGTAGAATTTTCCTAAGTAATAAAAGATAGCTTCTCAGAAGAGGAGCACTTGAGTACTTCAGCAAGACTTAAAGCTTGTCTGGCAGACAAGTTGGAGGAAGGCATCTCAAGCCTGGAACACAATCTGAGGATACCATATTGGAGGAATTGTGCCTGCAGTTTGAGGAAGGAACAGCAGATGAACCTCAATGTGGAGGTAAAAGAGATGAGGCTTCCTCTTGTATTCTATGGGTCGAGGGGGGGGCGGCTCTGTGTGTGTGTGTTGTGTATATGTTCATATTCGAGGGGTCACATTGACAACAGTGTGGAGGATGGATTAGAGCATGAGAGGGTCAAGAATGGGGCCTTGAAGGAAGCTCAGTATTGAGGCCACTACTGCAATAGTCCGGAGACAACAGATACAGAGAGAAGTTAGGGTAATAGCTATGAGGACAAGAGAAGCGACTGGGGTAGATCTGAAATATTCAGAAGACAAAATGGTCAGCTTTTGGTGATAATTTAAAGTGAATGTTTAAAGGAGAGGAATTTAAGATGATGCCCCATGTTTCTGAATTGGGAGGAGAGGGATACCATTCTGAATCTGAGGTGGTTTTCTGAATATCAAGAGAAGAGTGTCAAGTAGGCAATGGTGGGTGAATTTAAGGTTACAGAGGGTAGACTGCAATGGATACTGAGGTCTGGGATGATTGTTGAAATTATGGGCTAGATGTGGCTATCTAGAGAGTGTTTGTGGCATGAAAGTAGGGCTGAGGATAGAGTCTCAGAGATTACCTGAGCCTAAGGAAAGGATAAGGAGAGAGGAGCCAGTGAATGAGACCCAGATGGTCAGAGAGACAGCAGGAGAATCAACTAGGCGTGGTTGCTAGCCTTGGAAAGAAGTTTTAGAAGAACTGTGGGGGCAAAGGCTGGTGAGTCAAAGTCTAAATGGTAGGCGAGGAAGTAGAGATGGTGACTAGAGGTAAGTCTTTTTAGAAGTTTGGCTGAGAAAGAATGAAGAGCTATAAGTCAGTAGACAGAAGAGAATGCAGGGTCAAGAGATGATTGGGAATAATGCATAGCTTCTGTATTAGTCAGTTCTCACATTGCTATAAAGAACTTCCTGAAACTGGGTAGTTATAAAGAAAAGAGGTTTAATTGGCTCACAGTTCTGTAGGCTGTACAGGAAGCACGGCTGAGGAGGCCTCAAGAAACATACAGTCATGGCGGAAGGCAGAGAGGAAGGAGAAACATCTCACATGGTGGCAGGAGGAAGAGAATGAAAGGGGAAGTGCTACACACTTTTAAACAAGCAGATCTCATGAGAGCTCACTCACTATTACAAGAACAGAGAGGAGGAAATCTACCCTCATGATTCAATCACCTCCCACCAGATCCTCCCGCAACATTAGAAATTACAATCTGACGTGAGATTTGGCTGGGGACACAGACCCAAACCATATCAGCGTCTTACACATTTATATAGTTTTGCATTGGTTCATCTTAAGCACCACCAATTCACAAATACTTCACATCAATAACTGAAAATGTTAGCAACAGTATTCTCTGGAAGAGTCAATGGCAAAAATGAAATATGACTCAGAAACCTAAGGGAAAATATTTCTGAGATCAGATGATGTTAAATATGAGACTCTATAAAAGATCATTTCATTTATTTTCCCCCATAAGTCAAAGTTGAAAAAGATGAATATTTGGTAAACACTATATATTTACATAGCAATTGCTTATTTTTACCTTTAAAATAAAAAGAGATCTTCCCTCATATGATTTTCCAATAGAGAACATGTGAATGAGGCCTGAGTGACTTTTGTTCAGATGATGCATCCAATTTTGAATCTAAGAGCAAATAAATAAAAATTTTGTCAGGTTCTCTCACAATAATGGAGCTTTCAGAGAACAAAAGGAAACAAAAAGACAACAGTAGGTCTCAGAATTAAAGGAGTGTACATGGAATATACAATTGAACAAAAAACTCACTTTCTATTTTTAATTTTTTTTGGGATACTTAAAATTACATTTAATTTTCTGCCTTTACAGATAGTAGCTTATGTCTTTATATTGTTCTTCCATTAAAGCATGCCTTCTATTATCATATATCATTAGTATACTGGTAACAGATTTTTATAAAAAACTGATGTGTTCTGGTTTCTTTTTGAAAATCAGAATTTATATTTTCCACAAGTTTTTAAGAGGTAAAGAAAAAAATCAACTTTAGGAAAGCTGTCCAAACTACTTGAAAGTGTTTCTTAAAGTCCCATATATTACAATTTGCCACTGAACAGAAGATGCTAAGAAAAAGGCATATCTTCTTTATTTAAAGGTTCCTTTACTGAACATACATCAGAGGGCATACTCTGAATAATTTCTCCAGTGACAGTGATACATTTGCATTGATCCATTCATATGCACTTATCTGTCATCAGGAAAAGATATATTTGAATGAATAATGTACTTCATTCCTGACTTAAAAGCTCTATGAGGAGTAAAGAAATAACATAAAAGTGTCCTACTATTTTACGGTATAAAAGGATAGTGCTGAAAAAAATAGCTAAATATATTCAGAAAAGTACCTATATATTATTTTCTTTCTATTCATAGTTAAACTAATCAGTGGTGTGTGTGTGTGTGTGTGTGTGTGTGTGTGTGTGTGTGTGTGTGTGTGTGGGTGTGGGTGTATAGACACATACATTACGCATATCTCTTATATTTGTAAAATTTGACTTTTTTCTAGTGAATGTTAACAGTACTTCTGTGTGAAAAGTTATCTAAAACCTTTCTATTGCTTCTAATTTTAAGCTTCCAAAACATGTTGAGATGTGAAATATGTTGAGACAATTTTGAAAGGGAAGTTGTCATCAAAAGAACCAAAAACAGTCTTACGAATAGAGCAGCACCTCATTTATTTTATGTCTAGCATTCTTTCAATTCAGGGGAAACATGGAAAATGTATGACTCATTCATTTATTCCTCTGTCAACCACTATGTATTTGGAGGTCTCTATTTTCCTGCTACTGGGGTTAGAGTGGTGAATAAGAAAGAAATGGCCTGCCCTCATGGAACGTGTAGCTTATTAGGGGAGAAAGGCATTAATCAAATAATCACATAATTACATAATTGAAAACGGTAACAGGTGTCACATCCTTGTGCTATGGGGGCATGTAATTCATGAGGTGTTGGTGGAGGAGGGGAGAATCTCCAGTCTCCAATCTGGGAGAATAGGAACAGCTACCTTTTTGCTTAAGTTGAGATTTGCAGAACAATAAGCTGTGCAGGTGAATAGTAAAGGATGTGGCAGTGAGGATGAGGTGGCTGTCAGTTCTCCAGTTAGGATGAAAAAGCGTGGTCAAAGGTGCAGAGGTGCCACAAATGGGGATTTGCTTTGAGAGGTCTTAACTTTGCAGAGGTTGCAAGTGAGGTCTACTCTACTCATCATTTCCTCAAACTCTGGCTATTTCTACATTTCTTGGCTTCTTAGCGAAGGCCTATTATAACTATAATTATAGCAACATTTCCTCACTCTTCCATTGCACTTCCTATGTCCTTTGTAAAGTGATCTGGGTAAAGCAAGTGCAATTAAACTTATTTTGGTACTTCTTATATACCATCAAAGGTTTAACAGAAGACATAAGGGCCTGTGGCCATGTAAAAGCTACACGTGTTCTTCACATAGTCCCTTCTCTGTCTTTATGCTTCTTCCCCAGAAGTATAAAGCATACCATTTTCTCCTTTAAGCCTAAATGATAAAGATGCCTTTGTAAAAAAAAATCAGGAAAAGCTCTTTTGATTACATACTTCTTCTAAGGAGTGATACACTTCATAATTATATCCAGAGAGGGATCTTCGGTTTCTCTGGATTTGTGAGCGGCTTCCCTTCTCCAGTGTTTTCTGAAGATCTTCTATGAGGACCCTGGATTTGGAATGACAGATATGATGAAAACTAAATTGAGATATTGCAAAAATCAGGCAACATCCGAAGAAAATCATATGCATCTATGTAAAGAAAGACTGTGACGATCAATATTTCTAAAAATACCAAATGTTGGGAAAATGTTATTTTTCAGGAAATGAAAACTGTTAAATAAGTGGTGTAATGAATTTAAAGTGTAAAATTATAGGCAGATGTCCTCAAATGATGGTAGTAGTAACAATAGCTACCATTGATTTGCAGCTGCAACAACCAAATGATGGCTATGAGCACTGAGATTTATTGAGTGCTACTTACCAGCAGCCAGGCACTGTGCTATGTATTTTATGTACATAATCTTAGTTAATAGCCCTATAGTCTATGTGGTAGATTCTCTTGTTATTGGTATTTTTAAAATGGGAAAATTGAGTCTCAAAAAAGTTAAGAACTCGCCAATGTTACTCTTCTGGTTAGTGCTGAGCCAGAATTTGAACTTGGAAGGTGAACTCAAATTTCAATCTTGAGATTCCAAGTTCAGGGTGACTTCATAAAAACCGAGCCTAGGCTACTCTTCCACACCCTTGTCACCTTCTCTTTCCTGCTGCTTCTTCCTGAGCATATCTCTTCCATCATGGAGAGACTGTGCTCATATCACTACCCAGCACACCTTCCCTAAGACAGAGAGAAAAGGGAAAGGGGAAAAGAAGCTACAGTCCTCAACTGGAAAATGAAGAAATACCCAGAGTTGGAAAAAGCCATTTCACTGCCTGCCAGTATCAAGAATGTCAAGAGAAGAGAAGCTCAGCCAATTACAGAGAATGCATTTGGAAATTAAAGGCTGAGGCCAGGGTAGGGGATTCCTGGCTTTGTGGAACCAGCTCCAGGCAGGGTCATTAGTGTTCTTGATGTGACATCTGAGTTAGATAAATACAGGCCTGTCTTCTCAATACTCACCAGCCTCCGCTAACTAGAGTTCCACACAGTATCAAAGCACTTCCGTCATTTGCATTACTTAAATGTGCTAGAAAACTCCCTAATAATTTTCCTGGGCTTGGCAGGTGGCTTAAAATCTTTGCTTTCATATTTTATTTTCCACAAGAACCTGTGGTTTAATGGTTTAAGTGCTATTAAAAGAACATATAATGACCTCTTTAAATAACTATCAAGGCTGAAAGTTAAAGCCTTGAATATTAATTTTTAAAAATTAATTTAAAAAATTATCTTGAATCACCTAAATAAATATTTTCTGTTCTATGTAGAAAGTAGATTAACAGAGGTCATACTGGGTATAGGACATTCTTTTTCATTTACTCAATTGTTATTTATTCCGCACCAACTATGACAAAGCACTTAGGAATTGATCATTGGCTTATTGCGCTTTTTGTTTCCATTTTTGATTTTAAAACTGAAAACATTTTAGAAATCAAGGTAAAGTGAGATGGTTCAAAGCTTAGTTAAGTCCCCAACGGCTGCTTGCAGTGGCTCAAAATGTGAGTGACAGGTGGTTGTTAGTCTGAACACTATCAGTATTAGTGCTTTCTCTATTATTCTCAAAGTAAGAAGTTACAGATGATTAGGTTTGTATGGGCTAAAGAATTTTACAATATTGCTAAGGTAAGTCTTGAACCAAATGAACCTCCATGTCAATGTTCTAATGTCCTTGTGTTAGGGGAGAATCTGGGATGGTCAAGAGGGATGTGAGTTTGATTACGGCTGTGGTAGTTATAAATCGTCAATGTATTCCAATACTGCAGGGAACTTTTAGGTATGTTTCCCTCATCAAAATCATCTATTGTTTCTCCTGGCTACTTTTTTCAATGCCAAGAAACTAAGGAAGAAAAATGTAGAAAGATTTGCCAAGGCCAGAAATTTATACCAGGATCTCCTTCTGAATGTCCAGTTGTTAAAGTCTGTGGTACTTTGTTATTGCGGCCCCAGCAAACTAACCAAGGTCTCTGTTCACTACCTTACAATTGCACCCAAATGCAGGACCTAGGAGATCAACCTTAAATTAAATTAAATTAAAAAATAATTATGAGATTGGAGGTCCAGTCTCATTTTTCTTGTTAAGTAGTTGACTAGAAACTAGCATACAGATGACCAGGCTATGATTGGAGTCTCAGAATGGTCTTTGTAAACCGTTGTGTTTTCTTAGCTCTTCACAGCCTGTGATGATTCCTATCCCAGTTGTGTATATTCCTGTAATGGTGACTAGAACTATTATAAGTTTCTGAGTGATGCCATTACTCAGTACAAAACCACCACCCCAAAGTTTCCTGGGCGGAGAGGGCCTCTCAAAAAATAGAAATATCTTTTTTTGGGGAAATTTATGTTTGTATGTATGTATGTATGTGTTTGGAATCTTGGTCTGTCACCTAGGCTGGAGTGCAGTGGAGTGAACTTGGCTCACTGCAACTCTGCCTCCCAAGTTCAAGCGATTCTCATGTCTCAGCCTCCCAAGTAGCTGGGATTACAGCTGCACCCCATCTTACCTGGCTAATTTTTGTATTTTTAGTAGAGACAGGGTTTCACCAAGTTGGCCAAGCTGGTCTAGAACTCCTGACCTTAGGTGATCTGCCTGCCTCGGCTCCCCAAATTGCTAGGATTACAGAAATTTCATCACCAATTTTTGCAGGTATTTACTTTATAGAACGACCAAATTTTTTTTTTTTTTTTTTGAGATGGAGTCTTACTCTATCGCCAGGCTGGAGCACAGTGGTGCAGTCTCGGCTCACTGCAACCTCCACCTCCTGGGTTCAAGCAATTCTTCCGCCTCAGCCTCCTGAGTAGCTGGGACCACAGGCACGTGCCAAACGCCCGGCTAATTTTTGTATTTTTAGTAGAGAAGGGGTTTCACCATGTTGGCCAGGATGGTCTCGACCTCCTGACCTCGTGATCCACCCGCCTCGGCCTCCCAAAGTGCTGGGATTACAGGCGTGAGCCATCGCGCCCGGCCTGACCAAAATTTTTTATGGTAGAATGAATCATTTCATAGAGGGGGACTGATCACCTAGGGGCCAGACACATGGGGTCACATTATCTCTGCTTTAAAAATCACTGTAACTATACAATATGTATTCTTACACAGAGTAAATGACAATCTTTTGAAAATACCCCAGGCTACAATACTAAAAGTCAATTAAAATGATCTCTACCTACTGGGCCCATGGAATTTGACTCATATGTTATTATCTTGGGACCAACAAAATGAATAATTCTAAATGACTGTTCTCCATGAAGGAGGCAACTGATTTAAAATATTCATTTTTTAGACTTTATTCTCTGTGACATAAAGTGTGATATTTTATTCTATGTCAGTTCCACATGACCTATATTTAATGGCAGGAAATAGAGACTTGTTAAAGTAACTGATATATTCTTTTCTACTGAATAGTAATCAATGAAGCATGTGAGTGGTTTCTGAGCACCTATAGATATAATTGCCACGCTGTTTCCTGTCGGGCTTTCAGAGAAATCAGAGTAGGCCTCCAAAGCTACAGCAATGACTAAAATGTGTCCAGCATGAACAACAGTTTGGTACACAGCTGTGATTCTGTTCTAGAAGCACAGATAAAATATCTTTCTGCAAAAAGCATATCGGTACTTTAATAAAGCTGTAAATATCCTTCTGGCAGGGAAGTCTCTGTGTGGGCCAGAGATGTCACTGCCATTTGGCACCCCATGGCTCAGCCCTCTGGAGAGACTGGACCCTCACCATTGACCCACAGAGCCATCAGCCCACCCCAGGCCCTCCTGGACCCCCAAACTGTGTGCCAGATTTGACAGTACAATAACCTGCTAAAAAGTTTGGTAGTTGTAGTAGTCACTTACACTCATGCCTCTCAACCCCAAAGTCTTAGGATTCCCAGCAAAGGGTAAGTCACTGCCTCCCACTCCATCTCATCTCATTAAGTCACCACACTGCACTTCTCCTAGATCTTTCACTGATGCCCCTTCTCTCCTCCACCCGCGATTCCCTGTGCCTACTGGAGTCTACCTTCCTTCGTAAATGAACTTTCTATATTCTCCAGTTTCTTCAGGGAACTCTCTTTTCTCATATTCTTGCCCCATCAGACATTTGACTCTTTAAAGGATACACAGTCTTTTGTGGCTTTCTACTCCCAGTCTCCCTCCTGACCTGCCTACCGTGGGGCAGAAGGAGGAAGGTCAGCATATTCTTCTGTATGCCATGAATCTTCTTGCTTCCAGGGAATGTTCATCCTCTAGGCAGCATCATGCCACTTATTGCTGTTTTCTTTGGACTCTTGGCTCTGCCTTGATGTTCCTGCCCCAGAAGTACATTCTCTCCCTTCTCTAATCTTGCCATCAGCCAAGGAGATTCAAGATGATTCTCTGGTGATTTAGGCCACCTGTTCTTGACTGAACCAACCTCAAAGATCTCCATGCAACACTCCCCTTCAATAATCTCTGTGGCTACCCTGTGGATCTTGTTATCAGCCATAAACATTCTACCATCTAGGACTCTGAGCATCCAACTGCTCACATTTTGTCAGAACTTCTTTCCTTCCCGTTTGTTGCCCTAACACTACATTGTTTTCAGTACAAAGACTAAATCTTCCCTGATTCTTCCATTTGGTCCCCTCATCCCTCCTAGACACTCCTGCCTTCCAATCCACATTAGACCTAGGGATGAATACTTGAACTAGTATCTCACTAAGGACCTCAACTTTCTCACCACCCTGACCTTTCCATGGTTCTATCCAACAGAACCTCAGCTCTGTATCAGGGTTACAATCTCTTGTCTCTCCAACAACTACTTCTCTTTGCTCTGACCCCAGTTTTTCTCTTGGTAATACCCTTTAACCCCTCCTTTCTTACTTTCAGTAGATAATTTTGTTTCTTCATTCATCCAGAAATATAGCTATTGGCTGTAATCTGTTTCTTCGTGTCCACTCTCCTCTCTACAATCTTAAGTAGATCCACCACATTTATCTCTTCAGTTTTAGAGAATGAGGTATCCTTCCTACTGTTCAGACACTCTTCCTTCTGCATATTCTCTCTGGCCTCATCGATGTCTCCCTCCCTACAGCCTCTTCTCTCAGCCTACAAATACACCAAGATTTCCCCCTACACAAACAAATCCCAATTCTCCCAGATAGGCATCGGCTATACATCTCCTCCCAGTCACGTCTCATTCTCTACTTCTTTTATTCTTACTGCTAAGAATAGGAATAGACTCTGCTGATGTGTGTTCACCTCCTGCTCATTTCTGTGTCTACTAGTGTGAAAATTCTAATCCACCTTTAGAGTCACCAATGTCCTTTCCATTGCCAGATCCAAAGGAAACTGGTTGGTCCTTTTCTTGCTGGATATCGCTGCAGCACTTGGTACCCTGAACCCCTCACTTTCTCTAAAGTCTTTCTTTTCTTCTTCAACTCCTCTTTCACTTGCTCTTTTCTTTTCTTTTTTTTTTTTTTGAGACAGGTTCCCACTCTGTTGCCCAGGCTGTAGTGCAGTGGTGCGATCTCAGCTCATTGCAACCTCCGCCTCCTTGTTGGAGCAATTCTGCTTCAGGCCTCCCAAGTAGCTGAGATTACAGGTGCCCACCACCACACCTGGCTAATTTTTGTATTTTTAATAGAGACAGCATTTCATCATGTTGGTCAGGCTGGTCTCAAACTCCTGACCTCAGGTGGTCCACCTGCCTCAACCTCCCAAAGTCTGGGATTACAGGCGTAAGCCACCATACCCTGCCCCATCTACTTATTGCTCTAACCATTTTGTTAACCAGTCCTCAAAATACCTAAATCTGTTCAAGTTTGTCTACTCAGTTACCCAAGGTAGAAAACTTGGAGTCATCCTTTCACTTCTTCCTTTTCTACTTATCATCCAACAGGAGGAGAATCTGCTCTGAAATATATTTTGAATGCTCTCGTGATCCTACTGCTCTGGACCTAACTCAGAGCCTCACTCCCTCTTCCCTGGACTATTGTCTCCTAGTCCCTCCACCCTACTCCCCTACATGCAGCTCCTTTGCAGTGGGGCAGCATCATCCACAAGACAAGGTCTGAGCTCTTGCCCTTGCACATTAGACTTCCCACAATCTGAAGTCCCTGTTTCTCCGGCATCATTTCTTTGCTCTCTGAGTTGCACTTCGTACACTAACCACTCTTCCTCGTATGCTGCTTCTTCCTTTGCTTGTGTGATCCTCTCTGCTTCTGGCTGGCTGGCACAGCTCCTCCAGAAAGCCTTTTTCACTCCTGCCTTCTTCTCATCCACCCTCTAGGTCTTGCTAGGCTGCTCTCTTTTCTTCACAGAAAAAGGTCTGTGTTTACACCGATCACTTAGTGGTAACAGTGAAACGGTGAAATGAAAGGTCCACATGGTTGCTCTCATCCCCCATTGGACTAATAAGCTCTTCAAGGTGAATATATTCATGTCAGTTTTCCCCATATGAAAAATTGCTCCCAAACACTGTTGTTAAGTGCTTGATAAATAACCTAAATACAACTACCATTTGGTTCGGTTTAGTACAAATAAATTTTATAGCAAGTGAAAAGGAATGCTTACTTGTACTGGATGCTGGCTTCCTGTAAGAAGGCTAACAGGGCTCGGGAACCACTTTGGGGGATATGGACATCAGTAACTGTTCCCTCTGATACATAGGAGATACTGCTGGGCTGCCACAGGTCCACCTGTAGTGCAGGAACCAACCTATAATTCATATCCAACGTAGGTGGGGAAAAATCTGTGTCACGATGTCAAACACATTCTTTTGTTTGCACAGAGTAACACCAAACATTTTGGAATTAGACTTAATGCTTGCATCATCAGGGTAAAACTCCTATTTGATCTTGAATTTGAGTTTCCAAATTATATCATATCCATATAGAATTTGATCATAATTTGCAAGTAATAGTTTGAAGACCAATATATTAAAGCTGCAAGGTAAAAATGAAATAGTTGACATATAATGTTGATAGTTTTAAAATTGTTTGCCATGCAGATACTTGAATAACTAAGAAAAAAAGGATATAAATCACCCTTCATCCTACCACACAAGCCAACTGTGGTAGCTGGGCAGTGTTTGGTAATTTTAAATGGAACATTCTCTCATTCCTCGTCATTGTTTTTTTTTTGAGATGGAGTCTTTATCTGTCACCCAGGCTGGAGTGCAGTGGAATGATCTCAGTACCCTGCAATCTCCGCCTCTGGGGTTCAAGTGATTCTCCTGTCTCAACTTCCCGAGTAGCTGTGATTACAGGTGCGCACCACCAGGTCCAGTTAATTTTTGTATATATATACATTTTAATAGAAACAGGGTTTCACCATGTTGGCCAGGCTGGTATCAAACTCCTGACCTCAAGTGATCTGCCCTCCTTGGCCCCCTGAAGTGCTGGGATTACAGGTATGAGCCACCATGCCCCACCTAAATGGCACATTCTCTAGGTGCCTGCTCTTCCCCCAACACATGCCTTTCTCCAATTCTTACTCAGCCTTCACTTGTCAATAGAAACATCCCTTCTCAAGGAAGACTTGGCTGCTAGGGGAGATCTCCTTGTCATAGTTCATAGAGTACCTGTTGCTTCCCTATGCTGTAACTTCCTCTTGCCAGAATGTAAGCTCCGGGAAGGTGAAGGGTTTGCCCATTTGGTTACCACCCATCCTGGAACAGTTCCTTGTGTAGATTAGCCACTCACTATTTGTTGCATGAATGTAGACCTGCCCCTATTTAGTAATTCACTACATGTTCAGTATTTTGCAGGAAAGCAGAAGCCACATCTGTTTCCTTACTATGGTCTCCCCAGTGCCTTAGCCAGTGCTGTACGTGGTAGGAGCTTGGCCTTCATCAAAGGCATGATGGAATGCAGATGGGCGGGAGGAGAGCCCTATCTCTGCAGGAGCTTGGAGCAACATTTCTAATTAGGCACAGTTTGTCTTCACAGTGCTGCCTCTCTCTACCCCTGGCTGTTCTGGGCTTTGCTCTGCCTGCACCTCCAGCCTTGGAGGATGCTGCACGGCCTTGATCTCTGCTAAGCCCGATCTGATAAAGTTTAGTCACTTTATCTTCACTTAAGTGTCGGTGCCTGCTTTCTGTTAGAACTCTAGAAGACCAAAAATACTTTGTGACTCAGGGAAATAAACTTCTTATGATATAATTTAATCAGGAACAGGGTAGAGAGGCTTTTATTTTGGGGACAAAGAGTACCTGTTTTCTTTCATGGAGCTGACTCCTCCACTCACTTACAAGGGCAAATCTGACTCAGCTAACATGCCAGTCCGACAATCAGCGCACAACAGAAGTGTGAGGCTGGAAGGGATGCTGAGAGGTCATTCAATCCATCTGTCAGCCCTTGGGCAAGGACACATCTAGGACTGTACCAAACTGTCCTCAGTAGGTGTGTCTAAATCACATTTTTTAAGTCTCCAAATAGAGGAGAGTCAACAATATCTTAATTGAACTCATTCACATTTAACAAGATTTTCAGACATGTTTCTTAATCCCTTCTATTGCAGCATAGTTTCTCTCTCTCTCTCTCTCTCTCTCTCTCTCTCTCTCTCTCTCTCTCTGTGTGTGTGTGTGTGTGTGTTCTGCTCTTCAGTGAGGAACAGCTGGTTTCTCGCCTTTATAAGATAAAGCATGTTGGTATCTTTCACTTTTCTTTTTATGTTAGATTTTCTAATCCTTTAGAAGATCAAATCTTTGGGACTTGCCTCTAAACCAATTACAGAGACAGATTTTTGATATTAAGGATAATAGTTTGCCGCCACCCCTTAATGCCAGTGGAGATGAGGAAATTGTGCTGTATTCAGAAGACAGAGAGGCACAGGTAGCTAAAATAACATGAATTGCCACTCTAGAGATGAGTCTGAAAGTGCTATTTTCTGGAGTACATGCTGTAATAAGAATCCTCATCCCATAGAAAAGAGCAGTTTCTCCACAGGAAAGTTCCATGAAACATGCCCTACAGCAAGGTTTGGAGAAAGCTTCCTGGGAAATTCACATGTCCTCAGAAAGCTGTTGGCCTAAAGGGCAACTGATAAAAAAGAATTTGCAAAATCAGGAATTCTATTTTGTTGTGATATTAGGAAAGTAAAGGAAATGAATTATTAGTTTTTCTCCAGTTATATTTTAAGGAACGGGAACTTGAATTAGCAGCATGCATATTTCGGTCAGGGTGGTGGCAGGCACATGCCAAATAAGACATACGGGACAACAATTATCATCTGAGGTTTGTAATGCTTCATCTACTTAACAGAGATTTCTAATCTTTGAGGAGGAATTAATTGTAGACACATTTAATGAAGAAGAATCAGGTTCATATAGGCTAAGTCACTTTCCCAAGGTTACACAGGTACAAATTGACTGATACAGGACATGCTTAACTGGAGTACCCATTATTTACTGACCCAGTACATGTCTTCAGGGTCTTCTGAGAATATGCTAGAAAAATAAGCATCTTCCAACTTCCTGACCTAGTATCTGGGGAGGTCAGTTGGTCTCACATTCTGGTCCTTCTGGTGGTGTTATTTTTCTCATAAGTTAATATGCAAACATTTCAAGGTTCTAATCAGCCCCCTGTGTATAGGTTCATTTCCTTAGGGCCTGATCACATGTGGATGAGGTAATTAGTAGTTCTGAACTGCAAAACTGTGTGATTCTGGGCTATAACATAACACAAGTATCAAGAACCTTATCGGGATGATCCAAGGCTGTTTGCCACATTACATGTCTTTGCTGCAAGCAGCCACCTGATACTCCACAGGAAAGGATTCTCCTTTGTAGAGTCTTCTGGCCTAGGAACCTGGTGACTTCCCATGTGTTCCTTTCCCAACATATTACCAGTTACATATATACAGACATGTTTAAGAGGCCGAGGTATTTCAGTGTCATGCTTACCCTGACAGCCATGGGCTGGAATCCTAGCTCTGGCAGCATCGGCTGTGTGACTTTGGGGAGGTTTTTTTTTAAACATTTCTGGGCCTCGGTATCCTCATGTGTACTGTGAGGATAATCTTAAAAACACACCCAACAGGCTTTCTTGGAGGATTAACTGGAATCATAGAAGAAAATAGCAGAAGGTCTGTCACATAGGGGGAGCTCCAAAGATAATCACTGTTTCTTATTACTGCTATTTGAGAAGCATATGAAAAGAAGGGCTGGATGGAATAAGGACAGAGTTCAACTTCGTATGGTTAAGATGAAGAGCATGGTGAGATTGTGTCCCAATTCAGAGAGATGAAAATCTAGAGATAGCTTTAAAGGTGTGAGGGTAGGAAGCAATAAATAAATGAAAAACAAAAACAGTGCAGGAATGTTTCCTAGCACAAAGTCAAATGGCTGAATTTGAAACCACTATAGTGGTGGTCAGTTCCATGGGTCCTGGAGTCTGACTCCCTAGGATCTGATCTAGGCTCCCATTTAGTATCTGTGTGATTCTGGGCAAATTCCTTAACTTTCTGGGCCTTGCTTTCTTCTTTGGTAAATTGAAGATGATAATCACATCTTCCTTATTGATCAATACGGTAAATTGAAGATGATAATTACATCTTCTTTATTGGTGAATTTTTAATAATGTTAGTAGTGATAGCAGCAGGACACAGACAAATTCCTAGGTAGACAGGGACAGGTCCCCAGTGAAACCTGACTCTTATGCCAAAGACAGCGTGAAGCCTACAAACTGAGCTGCCAGTTCTGGGTGGAGTCTATGACCTGAGTGAGAACTTCCTCAATGCCTTTTAGCTAATTAAATGGTGCTTTTGTCAGGTCTGTCCATGGACCAATCAGCATGCACACCTCTATTCTGAGCCCATAAAAAGCCCAGACTCAGCCTCACAGATGGCTACCCACTTTCAGGCCCCCTCTCACACAGAGGGCTACCCACTTTGGGTCCCCTCTGGTGTTGAGAGTTTTCTGTGGCTCAATAAAATTTTTCTCTGCCTTGCTCACTCTTCAGTGTCTGTGTACCTCATTCCTCTTGGTCGTGGGATGAGAAGCTGGAACCTATCAAATGACAGGTGCAAAAAGAGCTGTAACACGTGCTCCTGCTCACTGAGCCATGGGAGTGAAAAAAAACTACTGGGTGCTACATGTCCCCATTCACTGAGCTATAGGTGCAGGACTGAACAAGCTGTGACATGGCTCTGTGTTGAGCTGTGGGCGATGGGAACGAGCAAGCTGTTACACACTCCCATTCACCAAGCTGTGAACGGCGGGAAAAAGAGAAAGCTAACATATTTCTTGGGGGCTAAGACCTTGGAACTCCCTGGGTGAGAGCTGTAACACCCTTGGGGCTCTGTGGTTGCTGGCCTCTCCCAGTTTTGGGGTTTGCATTCCCCTCATCCAGATGTTGGCACCCAAGGTGGAAGCCAGTTTCAGCATCCCCGGTCCAGCTGTGGGCTGTGGTGGGTGCAGCAGGCAGGCACAGGATCCACGCTGGGGCACAAGCTGAGTGCGACCTGCTGGGCTGCATGGGTGGAGTGGGTCTGGCAGCCTGGGTGAGATCCTGGGCAGAGGTCACAGTGGCTGTAGAGATTTATGGCTGACGAAGCAGCACCAAAGGAATCCTATAATACTAGTAGTTATTTTTGTTACTATTACCCTGGAGATTAGAGAGTTTATAGAAAATGCAATGATTAGGAGTGTGAATTCTATAGCCAGGCAACCAGGGTTTGAATCCCAGCTCTGCCACTGTAGGCTGTTTGATTACAGGCAATCTATTTAGTTCTCTGCACTTCAGTTTCCTCATTTATGAAATGGGACAATAAATAGCATATTTTTCATATATTTGTTAGGCTTAAATGAATTCATCCAACAAAGTACTTAAAACAGTCCTGGTGACTTGGATCATTCATTAAATAATAAATGGTTCAAAATTAAAAAAAATTTCTTTGCAATGAAAAGTAGTCATAATTTCACTGAGTACTAATGTCATGGCTCTTTCTGGTTTTTGTGCTGTGCTTACTTATTGGCCTGGATTACTTCTGAGAAGCACCTGCCTATCTTTTAGTCAAGGGCTAATGACACACCTGGTTCAGGTATCACGGGATGGTGCTCTCAGTGTTCTCCAGCAGCTTCAGGGCAAGTCCTATACGTGGATGTGGGAAGATGCATAAGGTGCTCTGTCAACTTGGTAACAGATGGCTGGCTTCCTAGCTGCCCAAAATAACACAGTAGCGGACTCTCCTGCTCTATATTTATTCTCATTTTTTTGTTGGCTTGGAAAAGTGGTAGGGAGAGTATTTATGTGCCATGTCATAGGATTCTGAGTGAGAAAACCTGATATTAAGTTTGTCTTCAACTAGTGTTTGATTTAATTTACATAGTCATATCAATTCAATATTAGTTCAATATCTGGAAACTGCCTTCTCTTATTTACTCTTAAAATTCTTTTTGGTCTGCAGCCATTTAGCTTTCTTGAATCTTCTCTTAGGATCTTTTGCTATGGATTCTTGGAGAGCTTCTCTGACCTCCAAGTTTAGGTCAAGGTGTGTTTGTTGTCTGCTTTCATAGAATTATTTTTTTTTTCTCACAGTCCACAACTTTTAATTATGTCTCATTTGTATCACTAATTGTTATGAGTTTCCTAGGGCCACCAAAACAAACTGCAAAAGACGGGATGGCTTAACACAACAGAAATCTATTCTATCACAGTTCTAGAGTACAGAAATCCAAAATCAAGGTGTTGGCCAGGCTGTGCTTCCCCAGAGGCTCTAGGGGAGATTTCTTACTTGCTGCTTCTAGCTTCTGGTGGCTGTCGGCATTCCTTGGCTTATAGCCATATCACTCTAATTTATGCTACCATCTTTGCATTTTCTTCTTTTCTGTATCTTCTCCTCTTCCATCACTTGTAAGGATCTTTGCCATTGGATTTAGAGCCTACCTAGGTAGTCCAGGACAACTTCACTTCTAGATTCTGAAGTACATTTGAAAATATTCTTTTTTGCAAATTAGGTCACATTCACAGGTTTTGAATGTGATTAGGGCACAAACATGTCTTTTTTGAGGACACCATTCAATCTACAATTGTCATGTTAATATTTGTTTCCCCCATTATCACTATGACAGTAGGGGCTGATATTTTTTCTTTAAATATATCCTCTCTCCAAGATTTCTCTAGAGCATTTCTAGATTCTGAATCCTATTTCCACTTACCATGGTACTGATAAGGTAGTCTACTTGACTTCTGTCCACTTCTCAACTTACATGACCTTAATTTTGAATTTTTATTACATTTAGGTGTAATTGTAGACTATACTGCTTCATAGGTCACAGTGCTGTGTTCTTTTCTGATGACTGTAATAGCCATGGTCATCATACAGTTAAAGGAATGCTTATTTTTCACTGTATTATTTGTCCTTGCTCTACTTATGACTTGCCAACATTTCAAATATTGGTGGGTTGCTGACAGTGAAACTTGGCCAAAGATTATGGTCTTCTGTGAACCAAAGACATCTGATAGGTTGTTGAAATTCTGGGACTAATTTTACTTAGGTTTATCCTTTCTTTCCAACCACAGAGTAATTTGCAAGTTATCACTTTCCTAAAGCAGAGCCCCAATAATTCCAGTAAAAGACCTTGAAAATTTAGGCAACTAAAGCTCTAGTTGTTTTATCATTAAAGAAAAATGAAAATATATCAACCAACAACTAATTAGGCATTGAAATAATAAAAATTGGTAGGGGCCCAACAGTGAAATAAAATTAGACCAGTCCAAATGAAAGCATTGCTTAAGAATATAAATTTCAACATAATAGAAATTAATGCTACTAACCTGAGTATTAGTTATAAGGCAAGCATTATTACTACAGCATTAGTAAAGGTAGAAGTTCTGGTAAAACTTTATTTTGGTGCCCAAGTTTTCCTCTTAACTCCCTTCAAGGCTGAATGCTGATTGCCATAATGGGATAGTATCTCTCATTTATCAAAACAAAGAACATGTGTTGGGAAAGAAAAAGATTCTTAACATTTCCCTGAACTACTAATTGATACATCACCAATCTGAAATGATTGTTGAAGCCCATCAATCAGAGACTCTCAAGACAGGTCATTATCTTAAGTGAAACATCTCAAACAGAAAGTTAAATATTGCATGTTCTCACTTATAATTGGGAGCTAAATAATGTATACACAGAACACAGTGTGAAGTAATAGACATTGGAGACCCAGAAAGGTGGAAGGGTGGTGGGATGAGGCATGAGAAATTACTTAATGGGTACAATGTACATTATTTGAATAATGGTAACACTGAAAGCCCAAATTTCACTACAATGCAATGTATCCATGTAACAAAACTGTAATTGTACCCCTTAAATTTATACAGACCTCCCTCCCCTCCCATCTCACCACCCTACTCAGGACAGTAAAAAAAAAAAAAGTTGGTTTATAGCTTGTTGCAATGGGAGTGGGGGGGGGGGGTGGGGGGGGTGGGGAGTGTGGGTGGGGGGGTAACAGAACATGGGAAATGACAGGCAATCTCAGTAAGAGGGACTTAGAAAGGACTTATTATGGGATTTGAATTTGCATTAGGAGATTTGTGGAGAGTTTAAGGAACTGAGGTTTTTCTGTGGACTGAATGTTGTGAGGAAGGAAAGTAATTCTACCATTTGATATTTTAGTAATTTTATCTAGAAGGTGGGAGAAACAAGATGGGTCTATAACCACAATTGGTAAAGAGACAGCAGTCACTGACATTAGCCAGAAAAGGGGTACGCTTGGTGATTTTTCTGAAATAGACAATGTTTTTTTTTCTTTCTTGGTCTGTGTTTAGACATGACCACAATGGTCTTGTTCTTATTTCATGGTGAACATAGGGTGGCACTGTCTCATGTTGCTATTCTGTGAAATGGTTTATGTTCAACAGAGGAACATGACAGTATTGCTATGGGAGCTGGGCTGCCTCCTAGGAGTACCAAAGTCCAGGTGTTAATGCCAGGCTGGCTCTTTTTTCAGGATAACCACTATTCTCCTGAGGCTGTGTGACAATTAACAGTATGACAGACGATGGGTGGGAACTCCCAAAACTATCAGGCCAGGTGGTTGGAAGGTGATTTAGGGGCTACGGGAAGAAGACGCAGGCCTGTGCTGGTCCACACAGGAGAAATGAGGAAGCCAATGACACCAGACTTTGGCACCCTGCATCTTTCTGTAGCATCAACACACCACTACACTTTTCATATAGAAGAGTCAATATCACCTTAGTTCCTGCCCTCTACGTGAACATTAGATGACTTATAAGTACTAAAGAAAGGTTTCTGACTCCTACATTAGAGGTTTTGAGAACTTAGCAGCCCCTCAGGAAATCTATTAGATAAGGGAAAAAAATATTTCACTATGCTTTCCTAGCTTAAAATAATCCTTTACCTGAAATTCAAGTTAGCATTTTCAGCCTGGCTCCGAGGTAGAATGGATGGAAATAATCAGAGATCCCCTGGCATGACCCATTAAGAACTGCATTTGAAGACAAGAGCTCCTGGGCTGTAACTCATCAAGTAATAGAGATTCTCCTCTACTCTCTTTTGATGACTTATAATTTTAACACTGATTACCTCTCCATGATATTTGATCACTACATTCAGAAGTATTCCATTTCGTGTTCTCAACAACAGTATGATATTGTATTTACATTAAAAAATTCTGGATCTTTTCTGGGGTCTAATACTTGATGAAATGAAAACCTGAATCATTTTAGATTTTGTTATGCATTTCCTGTTTCAGATGTCAGCTTAAAAATTGTTCTATATATTAACCAAAAAAAAAAAAAAATCAAATAAAACTCATCTTTGGCTTAGTGTAAAAAAGCAATGTGGGAAACAAAAGACATAGTTTCTTCCTGGTGCTATCTAAATGTTGATATGTCACATCTCAGAGCCTTAATTTTCTTGATTACAAATAAAGGGGTTGAACTACATGATTCCCATGTACCCCTTAAACTCTATAATAATGCCAGACTCAATGTGCTTTTTTGAGTATACAAGCTTACATTTCCCTTGGAAATATTTCCCAAGTTCACCCATATTTTTCTCGATACTTTGAAGGTCAGAAAAAAGACTCTCAATAATATAATGCCAGTATCATCATTCAGTGATCAATTATATTAAACCAGATAACGATTCCATTTTAAAAAAGTTAATTTCAACCCCTTTGCTGAAAGCACTTTTTCAAAATAGCTAAAAAGATGAAATGGAAATCAGTACATTGTTTTTTCTTCCATTTTCCTGCACATTAATTGTCAGCTGATGTGAAAAGCTAGTGAAGAATCCCCAGGGTGGAGGGCTGGATGATCAAGCTGCTGAATCATCACTCTGTGAATGTGCGGAGGATCTGGAGATGGTTCTGTCTCTCAGCTGTCTGCGAGAACAGGCTGATTTCCAAAAGTCACAGCTTTGGTAACTCCCCCACCTCCCCCAGCACACTTTTATTCACTGTTCACTGAAAGCCTGTAGAGCTTCAGACATTGAGCTAAGTGCTGAGGGTACAACAATGAGCAAGACACAGTTCTGTCCTCAAGGACTAAGCAGATATGATGTGCAGTGTGATTAATCTGCGGAGAGAACATGCTACCGTTCCAACGTATTTTGAGAGGTAGTTTGGGGCACCTTTCCAGGAGAGTGTTTCCTATGCATAATGCCAAATGACAAGCAGGAGTTGGCCAGGCAAAGGTGAAGGGAATGGGAGTGAGAGGCTCCATTCAGAGACTTCCAAGCAGAGGCTTGTTGGGTCAGGGATAGAAGAAAGAGAAAATGTACTAGGAGTATTGGCATTTACCTTAGCCCTGTGATCCTGAAAGACAAAGGCAGTTGTATGAATTCCACTGCTCCACTGTGTCCCAGAAATGGCTTTCTGCAGGGGGCCATTGTTTCCCATAGGACTCAGGTAAGACTGCTGATTCTTCCCTTGTTTTCCTATGACCGGTCTAGACATAAACCCTCCAGATTCCCATTCTTTGCCTCATAAAGCAATCTAGATAATACTACCATAATTTGACCAAACTTGAGTTAAGCTTCTCTCCTTCCTCCATGTCCCTAAATTTTTACCCATCCTCAGCCTAAGCTGGCATTTCAGCCTCTCTGTAATACCCGCTCCTGAGTGTCAGCTAACCTCAGAGTAAGACAGTTTCTGATCCACTGTCCAATAAAACTACCGCCACTTGTTCATCGCACTTCCTGACACCTGGCACTTTCTAGCTTTATTATTCTTCCCTATTAAAAGTCAGTTTTCTGCCTGATCTTTAAGATATGTAGATCTTCATGTTGGCATGTTCTGCCAAGGACAGGAAAGACTATTGAAAAGTGTAAGGAGAGACTATTGAAAAAAATTATTGCAAGAGAGGGGAATAGAGAAGGGACTAGTCTTTCTCTACTCTTGGAATAATCCTTTTCAATAGTCTCTCCTTACATAAGTCCATATCTGTTTTTTATTTGACACTAAAAGAACATGCTTATGATTTGGAGAGTTGTAAGTACAGATGTTCTTTTAACCCACTTCTATTTAATGGATCCCAACTTAATGTTCTTCTCTATTGACAGAACTCCCTATTTCCAAAAAAAAAAAAAAAATGCTGGAATAAAGATAATGCCATCTTGCTCCAAAATAACAAGGAGGCCTTAAAAGAGAAATTCTGACTTTATCTTTGATGAAGCTGTAGACCTGAGCAATAAAATATAAAGATAAAAAGGAAATAGGAGAATGAGAAATGACTGATAAGAGAAAGTTTAAACCTAACTAGGTAGCGATGAGGGGTGGGATATCAAATAAAAGCAAGTTGATTTGCTTCACAGCCCTTTATGCTAAAAACTCTCAATAAACTAGGTATCAACAAATGTATCTCAAAATAATAAAAGCTATTTATGACAAATCCACAGCCAATATCATACTGAATGGGCAAAAACTGGAAGCATTCCCTTTGAAATCTGCCACTAGACAAGGAATTCCTCTCTCACCACTCCTATTGAATATAGTATTGCAAGTTCTAGCCAGAGCAATCAGGCAAAAAAAGAAATAAAGGATATTCAATTAGGAAAGGAGGAAGTCAAATTGTATCTATTTGCAGCTGACATGATTGTATATTTAGAAGACCTCATCACCTCAGCCCAAAATCTCCTTAAACTGATAAGCAACTTCAGCAGTCTCAGGATACAAAATCAATGTGCAGAAATCACAAGCATTCTAATACACCAATAACAGACTGAAAGAGAGAGAAATGAAGAATGAACTGCCATTCACAATTGCTACAAAGAGAATAAAATACCTCGGAATACAACTAACAAAGGATGTGTAGGATCTGTCCAAAGAGAACTACAAACTACTGCTCAAGGAAATAAGAGAAGACACAAACAGATGGAAAAACATTCCATGCTCATGGTTAGGAAGAATCAATATTGTGAAAATGGTCATACTTCCCAAAGTAATTTATAGATTCAACACAATCCCCATCAAGTTACCTATGACCCTCTTCACAGAGCTGGAAAAAACTACCTTAAACTTTATATGGAACCAAAAGAGAGCCCGCATACCCAAGTCAATTCTAAGCAAAAAGAACAAAGCTGGAGGCATCACGCTACCTGACTTCAAACTATACTACGAGGCTACAGTAGTCAAAACAGCATGGTACTGATTCCAAAACAGAGATATAGACCAATGGAACAGAACAGAGGCCTCGGAGGCAATGCCACACATCTACAACCATCTGATCTTTGACAAACATGACAAAAACAAGCAATGGGAAAAAGATTCCCTGTTTAATAAATGGTGTTGGGAAAACTGGCTAGCAGTGTGTAGAAAACAGAAACTGGACCCCTTCCTGACACCTTACACTAAAATTAACTCCAGATGGATAAAGACTTAAACATAAGACCTACCACCATAAAAACCCTAGAAGAAAACCTAGGCAAAACCATTCAGGACGCAGGCATAGGCAAGGACTCCATGACTAAAACACCAAAAGCATTGGAAACAAAAACCAAAATAGACAAATGGGATCTAATTAAACTTCAGAACTTCTGTACAGCAAAAGAAACGATCATTAGAGTGAACCAGCAACCAACAGAATGAGAAAAAATTTTTGCAATCTACCCATCTGACAAAGGACTTATATCCAGAATCTATGAAGAACTAAAACAGATTTACAAGAAAAAAAACAAACCCATTCAAAAGTGGGTGAAGGATATGAACAGACACTTTTCAAAAGACATATATGAGGCCAACAAACATATGAAAAAATGCTCATCATCATTGGTCATTAGCGAAATGCAAATCAAAACTACATTCTAACACCTCACGCCAGTTAGAATGGTGATCATTAAAAAATCTGGAGACAACAGATGCTGGAGAGGATGTGGAGAAATAGGAACACTTTTACACCGTTGGCAGGAGTGTAAATTAGTTCAACCATTGTGGAAGACAGTGTGGCGATTCCTCAAGGACCTAGAAATAGAAATTCCATTTGACTCAGCAATCCCATTACTGGGTATATATCCAAAGGATTATAAATCATTGTTTTATAAAGACACATGCACACGTATGTTCACTGCAGCACTGTTTACAATAGCAAAGACCTGGAACCAACCCAAATGCCCATCAATGATAGACTAGACAGGGAAAATGTGACACATATACACCATGAAATACTATGCAGCCATAAAAAACAATGAGTTCGTGTCCTTTGTAGGGACATGGATGAACCTGGAAACCATCATTCTCAGCAAACTGACACAAGAACAGAAAATCAAATACCACATGTTCTCACTCATAGGCAGGTGTTGAACAGTGAGAACACATGGACACAGGGAGGGGAGCATCACACACTGAGGTCTGTTGCTAGGGGACTAGGGGAGGGACAGTGGGGGATAGGGAGTTGAGGAAGGATAACATGGGGAGAAATGCCAGATATAGGTGACAGGGATGGAGGCGGCAAACCACATTACCATGTATGTACCTATGCAACAATCCTGCATGTTCTTCACATGGACCCCAGAACCTAAAGTGCAATAAAAAAAATCCTATTACAAGTTACATTTAACTCAGGTGTGTATAGTTTGCCAGTTCTTATCCAATTGTAAATTAGACCAGGGCTGCCTGTTGGGAGGGAAAAGTGGCTTTTGAAACATGTCTTGCTGACTGGGTATAAATTACCTGCAGCAGATTTGTGAAACAAATTTGAAGCAAGATATGCCTCCAGGCAACATTGTATTGATTGTAGATTGATATTCTGCTGATTTTAAGGTGAAAAATAAAGATTGTTTTAGCAGCAAAAAAAAAGAAAAAAAATTTCAGAGCTGAAAAACATGAATTTCCAAATTGAAAGGGGCTGTTGAGTTCACAGTGAATGAAAATAGACCCATACCAAATTAGATCATCAAAATTTCAGAGGAGTAATGACAAACTTGTCCTGGGACTTACATTTGTAGCAATACAGAGAACTAGATAACTGGGACTCTCTCCCACTCTAATACAGCTAGAAAATGCTGAATAAAATATAACAAACACCCCTTTGACAGTAGAGTGAAATGTCCAGAAATAAAAGGAAATCCTCAGGAGTCTGAAATAAAGGAAATGCCAACTAGAGCTGTAAGCATGTGAAGTGATATGATGGCAGTACTGGTTAAAAGTTGTAGATGTCTGTCATAACCACACAAGGAACAGAATTGAGTTTTTGGGCCCAAAGTTGGTAGTTGGAATGACCACTCTAGCATAAAACTAGAACCTTCAAAGGGCAATAGCCTCAGCTAAACAGTAGGGATGGAAAAAAAAAATGTACACACCCGCAAAATTAGATAAGGAAGCATTTTGTAGTAATAAAAGCAAAACCTCTCCAGATTGAGAAAGATGCATCCTGAAGCCAGGGTGCTCATAGTTCTTATATCTAAAGTCTTATAGAAGAAGAGTTCACGATAAAAAAAATTACAAAACACATGAGCAATCAAGCCACTATATGTGAAAGCTAACAGATTCAACACATAGCAGGATTAGAAACCTGAGATTTTCAGATATTAGTTTTATGGTATCTTAAAAAATGGCTAGAGGAAGTTTCCAAAACAAAGAGGAAATGATAAATGAGGAAATCTTGAAATATTTGAAGATATTTTGATGTGGTTCTCAAAGTATGTAGATAAAATATTTAAGTCAATTATATTATCAACAGGGGAAGGGTAAAGGGACTTAAAAGGGTGTAAGGTATCTACAAAGCAGAAAAGAAAAATGCATCAAAAAGAAATAAGGAAATATAGCAGTAAGCACAGTAAATAAACAAGGATTACATTCTCTAGGTAAAAGAACATGTATGTTGAATAAAAATAATCCTTTTACATGCTGGTTACCAGAGGAATATAAAACTAGAATGGCTGAAAATGAGACAATGAAAAAGGGCAAAACCATTTTTAAGAATAATATCACTATATACAGTGAACATATATGAATATAAATGTATAAATACATACATATGTATGCACTTATATACTGAAAAACCATTCAATTTACCAGGAAGATATAAATACTAATAATCTGAACGCACCCAACATCGATACAACAGCCTCAAAATATATATGGCAAAATTGACAATATCATAAGGATTGTAAATGATAAATCTCCAATTACATCTCAGTAATTGAAAGACTAAACAGACTTTCTTCCCAAGCAGCATACATAGAATGTTTACAAAAATTGACCCAATACCAGATTATAAAACAAGCTTCAACAAATGTTAGAGAATTGATGTCAAATGATCTCTGATTATGATGTAATTAAATTTAAAAATCAATGACAAAACTATCTACATTTAGAAATTAAAAACAGACTTTTAAATAACTTGCAGATTAAAAGAGTCAGTATAGAGAAATTAGACCCAAATCATAATTAAATATAACATTTCAAAGAGAGCCATTTTTGACCTTAAATGCTCAAGTTGCAAAAGAACAAATATGGAAACTTGATGAGTTTATACATCTAAACCAAGAAGTTAGAAAAAGAACTACTACAAAAAATAAAAACAAAGAAGTAGAAGG
Source organism: Cheracebus regulus (assembly GCA_963574635.1). Lineage (NCBI taxonomy): Eukaryota > Metazoa > Chordata > Mammalia > Primates > Pitheciidae > Cheracebus > Cheracebus regulus. Next base: position 21,757 of record CAUYQU010045289.1, on the reverse strand, counting down.
CAAGTCACAATAAAGATGAGAGGATAAACTGATGAAATAGAAACCAAAAGTAGTAGTAGAGACCAACCAAAAAATTGGTTTTTGAAATACATTTAAAATAGAAAAATTGTTAGCAAAGCTGCTTAAGAACAAAAGAACAAAGATTCAAATGACCAATGTTAGCAACGAGAAAGTGATGTAAATGCAGATTCATCAAATAAAAATAATAGAGAATACTATAAGTGACCTTAAGCCAGGTGCAATGGCTCATGGCTGTAGTACCAACACTCTGGGAGGCTGAGGCAGGCAATTGCTTGGCAAAACCCTGTCTCTACAGAAAGAAAAAAAAATTAGCCAGGCATGGTGGCAAGCGTCTATAGATCCAGCTACTTGGGAGGCTGAGAAGGTAGGAGGATCGGTTGTCCCTGGGAGTTTGAGGCTACAGTAAGCACTCCATCCTGGGCAACAGACCAAGACCGTGTCAACAACCAACCAACAACAAAAAATGTAAATAAAAGGGATAATTTCCTAGGAAAACACATTTTATCAAAATATAACCTACAAAATTGTCTGTCATTATATCAATAATTTGCTGTACCCCTTCCAATATCTGGTGGTTGCCAAATGGGTATTATAAAATTCACCTTTAATTGTTCTATTTCTAAATTTCATGCGTGAAGAAAGATGGGCATTGGTTAGAACAAGACACGGGATATTTGACAGTTTTTGAGGCTAAGTACAATAAACTTAGTAGGTGTTTTAGATGTATACTTGTAAATATAAGTGCCAGCCCTCTTGAATACTCTTTCTAGCCAAACAATGACTTATTCTAAGCTCACTAGGAATCAGGCCTTGTATAGGTCAGATTTTCTTTAGGAAGAAATAAAATGGTCCTTTGTTACTCTTGTTTCTATTTTAACTAGAACAAAAACCATTCAATCAAAAAACATTCAACAATCTGATACATGTGTAGAACGTGCAGGTTTGCTACACAGGTATACATGTGCCATGGTGGTTTGCTGCACCCATCAACCTGTCATCTACATTAGGTATTTCTCCTAATGCTATCCTTCCTCTTGCCCCCCACCCCATGACAGGCTCTGGTGTGTGAAGTTCCCTGCCCTGTACCCATATGTTCTCATTCAATTATGAAATTTAGCACATCTGGAATGGGACAGTAGAGAGAACTTTTGCCCTCACAATCTCACCTCCACCTCTGTATCTTGGAGTCAGATCATCATCTGCCTGAGACAAGAAAATGGCTGAATGGCTGTGGCCGTAAGATGGGAAGAATGAGAATGATTGGACATACTCAAATGCAAGTACAGTTATTTTAGATTGATAATTGTTAACTCTTAAAAGATTAAAAATTCCCATGAGTTCAGCTGATTAAGATTTTTAAATAACAAAGAACATTCATTCCTGATGCTATAGACTGATTGGCATGACTCTTCTTGACAGTATGAGAAAGTTACAAACAAATAACTAATAAATAAGTGAATTTCTAAATGAATTCAGGCACTATAGTTCTGATATCAGCTGTCCTATCATCTCCCAGTTGCTACAGTATCCACACAGATAGCCCCTACTTTTCACTGGTACCTACTCTGATTGCAAAACTAGTCTATTGCACAAGCATTAGTGAGCAATAGAGACTTTACTATTCAGTAAATGCTTTCATAAGGAGAAAAGTAGAGAATTTATGTTGCATTTTTTCATGGCAAACAAACCTCTTTCAATAGTTTTCTTCTCCCAAATCTCTCTTCTGCTCCCTGACCTTTCTGGAATTTTTCCTAGGGAAGCTCAACTCCTCACTCTCTTCCTAAGTAGAATGTTTCCCCTCTTACTCTGAAGCACTGTCCCAGGGTACCAAAGCCTGAAGGGTTTTACTCTGTCTTAACGAAGTTTGTCAGTGTTTTCCCCATGAAGTGGGTCTCATCCTATGCAGGGCATGCCACAGTAGGACAATTATGTGGTTGATGAAAAGGTGCCAATAGACATGTAAGGACAGGTTTCTCTGGGCAAAGATGGCTACAGGGACCATAAGACAACAGACCATGCTCTCTGCTGGAGGCTGAAGCTCATAGATTCCCTAATGTTCCCCTTAGAATGGAAAGCTGCCAATGACATCATGTACACAGAGTGAAGGTCCTGCCAGGCTCCAGGTATTCTTCAGGGATCTCCTGGGTAAGGAGGATATTCTAAAAAATAATTATATGTCATGGACACTACCCGATGATAGCACATGCTGGCCATGGCCTGGAATAGGGTTGTGGAAGCTCCTTATTGTCTGAGCTTTTAGCTATTGGTGAGAGAGTTCAGAGAAGGGATCTAGGAGGCAGGGCCAATAGCTAATCACTATCCAATAGGCAAGTGGTTCAATATTTATCAAATTGTTCCAACTATACAGGTCTGTGTAGGCTTAAAGTACATATACAGTCCTCCTGATACCTCTCAACTGTAACAAATTGGTTATGGACCTACCTATATCCAAGATGTGAATAACCTGTACTTTCCTAATGTCCACTCACAGAACAGATGCACATTGAAGGTTAATGTCTCAGGTGTAATATCCTTTAGCAATATCAATCAGTGCTTGTCTAAGTCTATTCTTGCATTGCCTTCCCCTTATCCAGTAATTAAAAAATTATACTTTAAGTTCTGGGACACATGTGTAGAATGTGCAGGTTTGCTATACAGGTATATATGTGCCATGATGGTTTGCTGCACCCATCAACCTGTCCCTTACATTAAGTATTTCTCCTGATGCTATCCTTCCCCTTGCCCCCACTCCCCAACAGTCCCTGGTATATGATGTTCCCTGCCCTGTGCCCATATGTTCTCATTGTTCAACTCTCACTTATGAGTGAGAACATGAGGTCAGTTTGCTGAGAATGATGGTTTCCAGCTTCATCCATGTCACTGCAAAGGACACGAACTCATTCTTTTTTATAGCTGCATAGTATTCGATGGTGTATATGTGCCACATTTTTTTATCCAGTCTATCATTGATGGGCATTTGGGTTAGTTCCAAGTCTTTGCTATTGTGAACAGTACTGCAATAAATGTAAATGTGCATGTGTCTTTATAGAATGATTTATAATTCTTTGTGTATTTACCCGGTAATAGGATTGCTGTGTCAAATCGTATTTCTGGTTCTAGATCCTTGAGGAATTGCCACACTGTCTTTCACAATGGTTGAACTAATTTACATTCTTACCAGTAGTGTAAAAGTGTTCCTATTTCTCCACATCCTCTCCAGCATCTGTTGTTTCCTGAGTTTTTAATAATTGCCATTCTAACTGGCATGAGACAGTAACTCATTGAGGGTTTGATTTGCATTTCTGTAATGAACAGTGATGATGAGCTTTTTTCCATGTTTTTTTGGCCTCGTAATTATCTTCTTTTGAGAAGTGTCTGTTCATATCCTTCACCCACTTTTTGATGTTTTTTTTTTCTTGTAAATTTAAGTTCCTTTAGATTCTGGATATTAGCCCTTTGTCAGATGGATGGATTGCAAAAATTTTCTCCCATTCTGTAGGTTGCCTGTTCACTCTGACAATAGTTTCTTTTGCTATGCAGAAGCCTTTTAGTTTAATTAGATCATTTGTCTATTTTGGCTTTTGTTGCCATTGCTTTTGGTGTTTTAGTCATGAAGTCTTTGTCCATGTCTATGTACTGAATGGTATTGCCTAGATTTTCTTCTAGGGTTTTTATCGTTTTAGGCCTTACATTTAAGTATTTAATTCCTCTGGAGTTAGTTTTTGTATAAGGTGTAAGGAAGTGGTACAGTTTCAATTTTCTGCATATGGCTAGCCAGTTTTCCCAACACCATTTATTAAATTCCCTACTGCTTGTTATTGTCAGGTTTGTCAAAGATCAGATGGTTGTAGATGTGTGGTGTTATTTCTGTGGTCTCTCTTCTGTTCCATTTGTCTATATGTCTGTTTTGGTACCAGTACCATGCTGTTTTGGTTACTGTAGCTTTGTAGTATAGTTTGAAGTCAGATAGCTTGATGCCTCCACTTTTGTTATTTTTGCTTAAGATTGTCTTAACTATGCAGGCTCTTTTTTTGGTTCCATATGAAATTAAAGCAGTTTTTCTAATTCTGAAGAAAGTCAATGGTATCTTGATGGGAATAGCAATGAATCTATAAATTACTTTGGACAGTATGGCCACTTCTACGATATTGATTCTTCATATCCATGAGCATGGAATGTTTTCCATTTGTGTTCTCTCTTATTTCCTTATTTCCTTAGTGGTTTGTAGTTTTCCTTAAAGAAGTCCTTCACATTCCTTGTAAGTTGTATTCCCAGGTATTTTAGTCTCTTTGTAGCAATTGTGAATGGCAGTTAACTCATGACTTGGCTCTCTGTTTATCTATTGCTGGTGTACAGGAATGCTAGTGATTTTTGCACACTGATTTTGTATCGTGAGACTTTGCTGAGGTTGCTTATCAGCTTCAGGAGTGTTTGGGCTGAGACAATGGGGTCTTCTAAATATACAATCATGTCATCTGCAAATAGAGACAATTTGACTTCCTCTCTTTCAATTTGAATACACTTTATTTCTTTCTCTTGCCTGATTGCCCTGGTCAGAACTTCCAATACTATGTTGAACAGGAGTGCTGAGAGAGGGCGTCCTTGTCTTGTTCTGGTTTTCAAATGGAATGCTTCCAGCTTTGCCCATTCAGTATGATATTGGCTGTGGGTTTGTCACAAATAGCTCTCATTATTTTGATATTCATTCCATCAATATCTAGTTTATTGAGTGTTTTTAGCATAAAGGGATGTTGAATTTTATTGAAGGCCCTTTCTGCATCTATTGAGATAATCATCTGGTTTTTGTTATTGTTTCTGTTTATGTGTTGGATTACATTTATTGATTTGCATATGTTGAACCAGCCTTGCATCTCAGGGATGAAGCCAACTTGATCATGGTGGATAAGCTTTTTAACATGCTGCTGGATTCAGTTTGCCAGTATTTTATTGAGAATTTTCACATCGATGTTCATCAGGGATATTGGCCTGAAATTTTCTTTTTTTGTTGTGACTCTGCCATGTTTTGGTATCAGAATGATGCTGGCCTTATAAAATGAGTTAGGGAGAAGTCCTTTTTCTATTGGTTGGAATAGTTTCAGAAGGAATGGTACCAGGTCCTCTTTGTACCTCTGTTATAATTTGGCTGTGAATCCGTCTGGTCCTGGGCTTTTTTTTTTTTGATTGGTAGGCTTTTAACACATAGGGTGTAGGTGTCCAGGAATTTATCCATTTATTCTTGATTTTCTAGTTTATTTGTGTAGAGATGTTTATAGTATTCTCTGATGATAGTTTGTATTTCTGTGGTATCAGTGGTGATATCCCGTTTATCATTTTTTTTATTGTGTCTATTTGATTCTTCTCTCTTTTCTTATTAGTCTGGCTAACAGTCCATTTTGTTAATCTTTTCAAAAAACCAGCTCTTGGATTCATGGAGTTTTTTTTGAAGGTTTTTTTTCTGTCTCTATCTCCTTCAGTTCTGCTCTGATTATTTATTAATTATTAATAATTACTAATTATTTCTTATCTTCTGCTAGCTCTTGAATTTGTTTGTTCTTGCTTCTCTAGTTCTTTTAATTGTGATGTTAGAGTGTTGATTTCAGATCTTTCCTGCTTTCTTAAGTGGGCATTTAGTGCTATAAGTTTCCCTCGAGACACTGCTTTAAATGTGTCCCAGAGATTTTGGTATGTTGTGTCTTGGCTCTCATTGGTTTAAGACAACTTATTTATTTCTGCCTTAATTTTGTTATTTACCCAGTAGTCATTCAGAAGCAGATTGTTCAGGTTCCATGTAATTGTGCGGTTTTGAGTAAGTTTCTTAATCCTGAGTACTAATTTAATTGCACTGTGGTCTGATAAGACTGTCACAATTTCCATTCTTTTGCATTTGCTGAGGAGTGTTTTACTTCCAATTATATGGTCAGTTTTAGAATAAGTGTGATGTGGTTCTGAGAAGAATGTATATTTGTGGATTTGGGGTGGAGAGTTCTGTAGATGTCTATTAGGTCCGCTTGGTCCAGATCTGAGTTCATGTCCTGGATATCCTTGTTAATTTTTTGTCTCATTGATCTAATGTTGACAGTGGGATGTTAAAGTCTCCCACTATTATTGTATGGGAGTCTAAGTCTCTCTGTAAGTCTCTATGAACTTGCTTTATGAATCTGAGTGCTCCTGTTTTGGGTGCATATGTATTTAGGGTTGTTAACTCTTCTTGTTGCATTGATCCCTTTACCATTATGTACTGCCCTCCTTTGTCTCTTTGGACGGCAGCTATGCTAACCACTATACCACCAATGCCATGACTTCTTTGTCTCTTTTGGTCTTTGTTAGTTTAAAGTCTGTTTTGTCAGAGACTAGGATTACAATCCCTGCTTTTTTGTTTTTCTTTTCATTTGCTTGGTATATGTTCCTCCATCCCTTTATTTTGAGCCTATATGTGTCTTTGCACATGAGACGGGTGTCCTGAATACAGCACACTAACGGGTTTTAACTCTTTATCCAATTTGTCAGTCTGTTTCTGGCAAATTGGATAAAGACTGGCAAATTGGATAAAGAGTCAAGACCCATCAGTGTAACCCATTTACATTTAATATTATTATGTGTGAATTTGATCCTATCATGATGCTAGCTGGTTATTTTGCCCATTAGTTGATATAGTTTCTTCATAGCATTGATGGTCTTTACATTTTGGCATGTTTTTTCAGTGGCTGGTATCAGTTTTGTCTTTCCATATTTAGTGCTTCCTTCAGGAGCCCTTGTAAGGCCAGCCTGATGTGATAAAATCCCCCAGCATTTGCTTGTCTGTAAAAGATTTTATTTCTCCTTTGCTTATGAAGCTGAGTTTGGTTGGATATGAAATTCTGGGTTGAAGATTCTTTTCTTTAAGAATGTTGAATATTGGCCCCCACTCTCTTCTGGCTTGTAGCATTTCTGCCAAGAGACCTATTGTTAGTTTGATGGGTTTCCCTTTGTGGGTAACCCAACTTTTCTCTCTAGCTACCCTTAACATTTTTTCCTTCATTTCAACCTTGGTGAATCTGCTGATTATTTGTCCTGGGGTTGCTCTTCTTGAGGAGTATCTTTGTGGTGTTCTCTGTATTTCCTGAATTTGAATGTTGGCCTGTCTTGTTAGGTTGGGGAAGTTTTCCCGGATAATATCCTGAAGAGTGTATTCCAACTTGTTTCCATTCTCCTTGTTACTTTCAGGTACACCAGTCAAATGTAGGTTTGGTCTTTTCACATGGTCCCGTATTTCTTGAAGGCTCTGTTCATTCTTTTTCATTCTTTTTTCTCTAATCTTGTCTTCACACTTTATTTCATTAAATAAGTTTGTGGATTTATCTACCTTTGGTCTTCGATGTTGGTGATCTTTGGATGGTTTTTTTTTTATGTGCTTTTTGTTGATGTTGATGCTATTGCTTTCTGTTTGTTAGTTTTTCTTCTAACAGGCCCCTCTTCTGCAGGTCTGCTGGAGTTTGCTGGAGGTCCACTTCAGACCCTGATTGCCTGGGTATCACCAGCAGAGGTTGTAGAACAGCAAATATTGCTGCCTGCTCCTTCCTCTGGAAGCCTCCTCCCAGAGGGGCACCCACTAGATGCCAGCCAGAGCTCTCCTGTATGGGGTGTCTGTTGACCCCTACTGGGAGGTGTCTTCCAGTCAGGAAGCATGGTGATCAGGGACCCACCTGAGGAGGCAGTCTGTCCCTTAGCAGAGCTCGAGTGCTGTGCTGGGAGATCCGCGGCTCTCTTCAGTGCTGGCAAGCGAGAATATTTAAGTCTGCTGAAGCTTCACAGTTGCCCCTTTCCCAAGGTGCTCTGTCCCTGGGAGATGGGAATTTTATCTATAAGCCCTTGACTGGGGCTGCTGTCTTCTTTCAGAGATGCTCTGCCAAGGGGGAGGAATCTAGAGAGGCATTCTGGCTACAGTGGCTTTGCTGTGCTGCAGAGGGTTCTGTAGGCAATTTGAACTTCCCAGTGGCTTTGTTTACACTGTGAGGAGAAAACTGCCCACTCAAGCCTCAGTAATGGCAGACGCCCCCTCCTCCCATCAAGCTCAAGTCTCCCAGGTTGACTTCAGACTGCTGTGCTGGCAGTGAGAATTTCAAGCCAGTGAATCTTAGCTTGCTGGGCTCTGTGGTCCATGGAGGTGGGATCTGCTGAGCTAGACCACTTGGCTCCCTGGCTCAGCCCTCTTTCCAGAGGAGTGAATGTTTCTGTCTCTCTGAGGTTTCAGGCACCACTAGGATCAAATAAAAACTCCTGCAGTTAGCTCTGCTTTTGCCCAAACAGCTGCCCAGTTTCATGCTTGAAACCCAGGGCCCTGGTGGCATAGGCACATGAGGGAATCTCCTGGTGTCTGGGTTGTGAAGACCATGGGGAAAGTGTAATATCTGGGCTGGAATGCACTGTTGCTCATGGCACAGTCCCTCATGCCTTTCCTTGGCTAGGGAGGGAGTTCCCTGGCCCCTTGCACTTCCCAGGCGAGGTGATGTCCTACCCTGTTTCGGTTTGTCTTGGTTTGTCCTCTGTGGGCTGTGCCCATTGTCTAACCAGTCCCAGTGAGATGACCGGGGTACCTCAGTTGGAAATACAGAAATCACCCACCTTCTGCATTGGTCTAGCTGGGAGCTGCAGACTGGAGCTGTTCCTATTTGGCCATCTTGCCCAGGTTGACCCCAAAAATATCTTATGAGACAATGATTATCTACTATGTCCATTTGTATTGTTTGGCAAGAAACCAGTATAATACTTCTTCTCAAACTTGAGAGAGCACTAGACTCATTTGGGTATCTCAACAAAGTTAAGATTTCTGGCACCTATTGCTTACTGCCAGCTAATCTGATATCGAGGGTCCTGGGTCCTGGTTCCTGGGCCAAGGGAATCTGCCTTTTTAACAAGTCCACTAGGCAGCTCTGCAGCCATTGGCCTGAGGACCACACTTTATGAAAGTCCTTTGCATTTATTGACTGCTATTTTCCAGTAGTCATTACTGACAAATTAACATCAAATTTAATAACAGTTTTGAAGACACTGAAATTTTCTCTGCTTATTTTATGCATTAAGATGCTCTTAGTAGCATTAATCCAGCTACTCAGTTTCAGAAGCTTTTTGAGAAAGCCTAAGTCTTCCACCAGTTTTAGATGAAAATTCACATATTTGACTGCAGAGAAGAATTTGTGGAGAGGTACTGATGGAGGGATAGGAATTAATTTGATTTCTAATTTGTCCTGAGTCGTCTGTACACATGCTTTTTCAGAAAATGTTCAAATGCAGGTACAGTCTGTTCTGATAGAATATGTATTTACGTAATTCAGAGGAGCTTTGCCATGATTGGTAATTTATGGTAGTAGCAAAAGAATACCAAATTTGCATTGGTTCATACATGATCCACCTAGCACATTAATCTTTCATACTGCCAGATAACAGCAGCTGAGCCTAAGATATACTGATGCAGTAGAGATCAGCAAGGCACAGAGGAAGACAGAGAGTTCTTAATCCTTCTTCACCCCATATCCTCACTCTAGGCTCAGGTTGGCCACTGATCTGCCTTGGAAGTCCCCTTTGGCTGGTCATCCCTGATCCTTCTGAATGTTGTCCTTGTTTCTACAAAGCTCAGTGGCCCCAACCCTCCATCATTCCTTTCCATCAAACTGCTGCTATTTACTAGAATAAGAACCTATATCAACCTACCTATATTAATTATTTAGTATTTGTAGTATTTGTTAGAAACTTGACATATCTTTTAAACTGTGCTAGTATTTTATTAGGATTTCTTCTTCTTGTTAGTATTCTGTCATAGGTTTGAGTGGTCTGTGGATAATCCAATTTTTCTCAAAAGCCCTTCTATTTTTAGTGTATAATGTTATAGAAGACAAGATTTTCTGGGACGCATATACTGCATTACAGCAAAGCCACTTATATTCTCAAGCAAAATAGAAATGATTGTCTATTTTCATGGTATTTCAAATCATTTATGTTTTTGTTTTCCTCTGTGATGAGGAATGCTGAAGAATAGACATTTTTTGGCTTTGATTTTGGAATCACCAACCCTTGCTTTCCAGCACGACATCAAGGGGCTTGATTTATGAATCACACAACTTCTTACAGCAGCAGATACATAATTCTTTTTAATATAGCTCCAGATTATATGCCGTCAGCTGGATGTGCTGCTCAGTTTCTGTTTGACAAATATACAGTTAAAAGATTTAACAGTCAGATCAGAAACTACACAAAAATAGCAATTGGCAGACAGTAAATTTCCTTGGGAGAGCTTGAGGTTCTGAGGCATCCATTAAGAACCTGCAGGTTTCTTGTGGCAAATACGTGATAAATAATGAGAACTTTTGTCCTCATGTTATTTTTGCCATTTGACCATTTTCAGTATACAGTTCAGTACTATGTATTTATATATTCACATTGTTGTGAAACACATCTCCAGACCTTTTGCATCTATACCCATCAAACAGCAATTCCCTTTCCTCCCTCCATTATTATTATGACTATTTTAAGAGACAGGGTCTTGCTGTGTTGCCCAGGCTGGAATACAGTAGTGTGATCATAGCTCACTGCAGTCTCCAACTCCTAAACTCAAGTGATCCTCCTGCCTCAGCCTCTTGAGTAGCTGAGACTACAGGTGCACGCCACCATGCCTGGCTGATTAAAAAAATGTTTTCTTGTAGTGATGGAGTCTTGCTGTGTTGCCCAGGCTAGACTAGATCTCCTGGTCTCAAGTGATCCTCCTGCATGGGCCTCCCAAAGTGTTCAGATTATAGACATGAGCCACAGCACCCAGCCTCCGCTATTGTTTTTAAAAATTTCTGACCATTTGATTCAGCAGGTGGTGACTCTATGAATACCTACAATAACCTTTACCTTGCAGCATTATTTAAAAAACTCAGAGAACCAGGAGAATTTAATCAGGTTTGAGATAAATCCAAGAAAAGGGGGTAACACCTAATCCTAAGAGCAGAAATGTGGTCAGGGTGTACTGTCAGAATCCCAGGTGTGCCAATTCATTTCTACAGGAAGAAATGCTTCAATGGATCCTAAACTGGCCTGATGACTTTCATGGCAACACTGGAACACCCATTGCTTCTTTCTGTTGTGTACAACAGTGTCATGGCTTAGCAAACAGAGCACTAAATTAGGAGTGGGGTGCCCTCCTAATTGTTTTCCTGTTAAATGGCAATGAATAAATCATGAAATCTAATGGGCACTGTAAAGCTCACGCACCAAAAACAGATGTCCCTCATCCTTGAGGAGTTGAGTCTTTCTGAATAATCTCAGTGAACAATCCTTTAGGGACATTTAAATGACCTTTCTCTTGAGACATCATGTTGCTTTATGCTTTGCTAAATGTCTAATTCATATAATTTTATCAAGGCACCAAATCTGTTTCTTGCATTTTGATGTGGATTGCAGATGTAATTCACTACTTTGCCATATATAACTTTCATGCAACTTTAACTTTCTTTTCTGAATCCCCAACCACCACTGGGATACAAGCAGAGCTTACTGTTACTCCCCCTCTTTACCCACTCAGCTACCTTCCACCTAATGATATACATGGGGAGTCTTCTGCCCTTTTTTATCCTAGAAGCTATTTGCAGATATTTTAGATCCATTTTTTTGGGGGGGCCATCAAAGAGGGTGCCAAATTATTTTAAAGCCTGTTTGATTCATAATTTATTAACAAGAAAGACTTCTGCCTGCATACTTATATTCCATTTTATATTTTAGAAATAAATTGTGATTTAATTAATGACTATAGAATATAATGATTTTTGGAATAATGATATTTTATAATTATAAAGCACCAGATTATGTACAAGTGATTTTTCTTTTAAATGTGTAGCAGCTGTTTTCAAAAAGTTAAATTAGAATTTCATATATAAGTTTTCAGAATGACAGAATAATAATGTAGAAAAACTCACCTTATCCAGAATATAGCTCATTAAGTCTCCACAAACCCTACTGCTCCTCTCATATTTTTCTTTGAGTCGAGAGATTTGTTATCCACATTATAATGCATGCAAACTATAAGTCTAAAAGTCACTTTTAACTCACTTCCTGGTCTACCTTCCAATGGATCCCCAGGTACATTTCCTCTCTGAAATGTCCCTCACATTCAGCCTCATTGCCTGAACCCACACTTTCAATGTTTCCTTGCTGGTCTCTTTCATTACGCTGCTGACTGATGTCCCTAGTCTTTCATTAATCTGTTTCCTTCCACCGTTGCTACCATTACCTTTTTAAAATGCAGCCACCTACTGAAAAATATCTGTTATTCATTGGGTAGAAGATAAAGTCCAAACTCTTTGACAGCACATCTGAGCTCTCTGGTCAGGCACTTTTCATCATCGCCTCTCCCAATCACACAGACAGACTTGTCTTCCTCTGCCTCCATCCCTTAGCAGGATGGGTTTCTTTGCTGGAAGGTCTTGCTTGCTTCCTTAACTATATCCCTTCCACTTCCAAACATGTCAAGAGTTTGGTGGTTTCAGGTTTTGTGATAACCTGAGGCTTATCCAATGTGGGGCCTAATGTAAGCAAAAGAGTACACAATTATAATTACAAAAATATAAACAGGGCATTGGAAGGGGCCCAGACAAGTGAGGAACCTGAAACTTCAGCTTGGTTAGCTTCCTGGTAAATCCACCCCTGAGTTATTGCTCAATAACTTTTGTAAAATGATTGTTTATTAAGTTTTCTCAGTCTGGCCAAGTGACTAGGATAGCATTAAAGATTTGTTGTTAGTACTCATTAAAGATAAGATAGCATTAAAGATTAGTTGATAGGGCTCATTAAAGATTTGTTGTTAAAGAATAAAACCCTACTGTCCCTCAAGGTTGGTTCAAATGTTGCCTCTTCTGTACAGCCTTCCCAATTTTCCCAGAGAGTTATTTGCTGTTTCTTCCTTTTCCCATAGACTGTGTAGACACATATATTATGGCACTTTCAACATTGCATGTAAATGCTTTTGTTTCGTGTACACCACTGGTTCTAAACCTTAAGGTACATCAGGATCAGCTTGAAGAGCTTGTTAAAGCACTGATTACTGGGCCCCACGTCCAGAGTTCCTGACTCAGTAAACTGAGGGTGGAGTCTAGGAATTTTCATTCATTCATTCATTCATTCATTCATTCATTCATTCATTCATAGAGAGGAGGGTCTCTCTGTGTTGCCCAGGCTGGCCTCAAACTTGGGGTCAAGCAATCCTCTCACCTCAGCCTTCCAAGTAGCAAGGACTACAGGTGTGTGCCACCATGCTTAGCTTGAGAATTTATCTTTTTTATTGAGACAGGATCTTGCTCCATTGCCCAGGCTAGAGTGCAGTAGCATGATCACAGCTCACTGTGGCCTCCAACTCCTGGGCACAAGCAATCCTCCTGCCTCAGCCTTCCAAGTTGCTGGGACTACAGGTGTGAGCCACTGCACCCAGCTGGATTTACGTTTTTAACAAAATCCCAGGTGATGTTGATGGCCAAGTTTAAAGGAACTATACCTGATTTACTCTAAGCACATGGCAGGTGTTTATATATATATCATATATATATATGTATGTATATTATATATATATATGTTTATCTTAGTCTTTTTTCACCTTTATATATATATATATGAATAATTTTTGTTCTAAAAAAAACTAAGATAATCTTAGTCTTTTTTCACCTTTATATATGTATATATATAGGTGAAAAAAAGGTGAAAAAAGACTAAGTTAAACATATTACAAAATTTTAACTTTCTACACTGTTAACAAGTAATGAATTATAGTCTTTTTTTTTTTTTAAGGCAGGTTCTCACTCTGTCTCATAAGCTGGAGTGGAGTGATAATGGCTCACTGCAGCCTCGACCTCCCAGGCTCAAGCAATCCTTCCACCTCAGCCTCTGGAGTAGCTGGGACCACAGGTGCATACTACCACACTCAGCTAATTTAAAAATTTTTTTTGTAGAGATGGAGTCTCCTCATGTTGCCTAGGGTGGTCTTGAACTCCTGGGCTCACACAATCCTCCCACCTCAGCCTCCCAAAGTGTTGGGATTACTGGTGTGAGTCTCCATGCTCAGCCCCATGAATTATAGTCTTATACATGGTCTTTAAAGTAGAATTCTCCATTGATAGTCTATTTACAATATTTACCAGTGATTATATATTACTTTGCAAATTAATAATACATAGTCCTTCTACTCTTAGATCATGTTTCAAGAGGAAGGAAGGAAACAGAATTTTAAAGGTTAGATTATTCCCTGTATTATATATTCTATATGGTGCTCAGGAAAACCTTTAGCAATAGAGTTACCAGATTCTTGTTTTAGACCAGGGAATACTGAATATTTTTTCTCTTCTTCCCTCCCTTCCTCCCTTCCTTCTTTCCTTCCTTCTTTTTTGCTCACTCTCACTCTCTTGCTCTCTCACTCTCTCCCTCTGTTGTCCAGGTTGGAGTGCAGTGGCACGATCTCTGCTCACTGCAACTTTCTGGGTTCAAACAATTCTCCTGCCTCAGCCTCCTGAGCTTCCATTTTGTGGCTTTCGTAAATAATGCTGCAATGAATTCGGGAGTGCAAATATCTCTTTGAGATCCTGATTTCAATTCTATTGGATAAACACTTGGAAGTGAAACTGCTGGATCATTTGATAGTTCTATTGCTTTTTTTTTTTCAATTTTTATTTTACATTTGGAGGTAAATGTGCAGATTTGTCATCTGCATATATTGTGTGATGCTGAGGTTTGGGGTATGAATGAGCCCATCCCCCAGGTACTGGGCATAGTATACAACAGTTTGTTTTTCAACCCTTTCCCCCCTTCCTCCCACCCCTTTTTGTTAGACCCCAGCATCTATTGTTGCCATCTTTATGTCCACAAGTGCTGATGTTTAGCTCCCACTTACAAGTGAGAATATGTTTGGTTTTCTGTTCCTATTTCAATGAGCTTAGGATAATGGACTCCAGTGGCATCCATGTTGCTGCAGAGGACACGATTTCGTTCTTTTTTATGGCTGCATAGTATTCCACGGTGTATATGTACCACATTTTCTTTATTCAATCCACCATTGATGGCACCTAAGTTGATTTCATGACTTTGCTATTGTGAATGGTGCTATGTCTTTTTGGTGAAACAATTTGTTTTCTTTTGGATATATACCCAGCAATGAGATTGCTGGGTCAAATGATAGTTCTAAGTTCTCTGAGAAATCTCTAAACTGCTTTCCACAGTGGCTGCACTAATTGAATTTCCACCAGCAGGGTATAAGTATTCCTTTTTCTCCTCAATCTTGCCAGTGTCATGTTATTTTTTGCCTTTTAGTAATAGCCATTCTGACTGGTATGAGATGGTATCTCGTGGTTTTGATTTACATTTCTCTGATAATTAGTGATGTGGAGCATTTTTTTCACCTGTTTGTTGGCCACCAGTATATCTTCTTTTGAGAAATATCTGTTTATGTCTTTTGCTCATTTTTAATGGGGTTGTTTTTTCCTTGTTGAATTAAGTTGCTTATAGAGTCTGGATATTTAGACCTCTGTCAAATGCATAGTTTGTGAATATTTTCTTCCATTCTGTAAGTCTTCTGTTTACTCTGTTGATAGTTTCTTTTGCTGTGCAGGAGCTCTTTAATTACGTTCTACTTGTCAATTTTTATTTTTGTTGTAATTGTTTTTGAGGGCTCAGTCACAACTTCTTTCCTAAGGCTAATGTCCAGAATGGTGTTTCCTAGGTTTTCTTCTAGGAATCTGATTGTTTGAGGTCTTCCATTTAAATCTTTAATCCACCTTGAGTTAATTTTTATGTATGATAAAAGGTAGGGGTGCAGTTGCACTCTTCTGCATATGGCTAGTCAGCGATCCCAGCAGTATTTATTGAATAGGAGTCCTTCTCCATTGCTCCCCGTGGAGAAACATGTGCTACTTTATTTCTGGGCATTCTATTCTGTTCCATTGGTCTATGCATCTGTTTTGTACCAGTACCATGCTGTTTTGGCTACTGTTGCCTTATAGTATAGTTTGAAATCAGGTAATGTGAAGCTTTTGGCTTTGTTATTTTTGCTTAGGATTGCTTTGGCTATTCAGGCTCTTTTATTCAGGCTCTCATACATTTTAGAATAATTTTTCCTAGTTCTATTTAAAAATGATGTTGGCAGTTTGATAGGAATAGCATGGAATCTGTAGACTGCCTTGGGCAGTATGGCTGTTTTAATGATATTGATTCTTCTGATATTTGAGCATGGAATGCTTTCCCATTTGTTTATATCCTCTACGATTTAGCAGTGTTTTGTAGTTCCTCTTGCACAGAAGTTTTGCCTTCTTGGTTAGATATTTTTCTAGAAATGTAATCTTTTTTGTGGCTATTGGAAATGGGATTGCATTCTTGATTTTTTACTAAAAAATTGGAAAAGAGTGGGAACATTTGAATATTCTTTTTATGTATGATATGAAGAGTTGCCATGGTGTAAATTTACAGATTACTGGGATTATATTAAAGCCTGTGACGACTGCAGCTGATGAAATGGGCCATGAAGAATTCAAGCTGGCATTTCTGATCATCTGATATAATAAGAGGATTGTTGCTTTAAAATCAGACTTTTTTCTCCTTTTTATCTCAATGCTTTATGCAGAATATGTAAAAACACTGTTAAAAAATTCTCTTAGTTCTCTTTCTTCCAAATCCTTCCAAATTAAACAAATATGGTCGTGGAATTTATCATAAAATCTGTCCCCTGCCCACCACTTATTAAAACAACCAAGCTTAAAAGTGAAGTATCAGATAAATGGCATCATATACATCTAAGTAGGTTGAAATTCATAAATGGAATAGGAGCAGTAGCAGGTTATCTTCTAAAGCTTGGGAGACAAAATGCTATCTGCCTAGTGGAAGTTTTGCCTATGGCTTAAGGGCTTCAGATGTCATGGGGATAGAAAAGTAACTTTTACCTTCATGGCTTTTAGCAGAATTGTGCTATCAGAGCTCAATATATATATCAATTTGGTTAATACAAAACACAAATTAATATGAAACACATCTTAGTACTTTTCGGCATATTATAAATAAATGAAAAGAACAATAAAATCTCTGAAGAGAAGGGGTTCTTTCTTAATTATATTATAGCATAAAAGATAAAGGCAATCAACCTGGTTAAAATAAGTTCCATTTGTAGAGTTCTATTTTTGTTTGAATTAATCAGTTAAAAAAGGATGACAATAAGTAGATTTTGAGTTAAACTATATAATTTATGAGACTATAAACTTACAAAATGCTAATGCCATACTCATGACATCCCCTTTTAAAATGTGTTTGAATCAATATTATAATAAACAACTCTAGGAAGTTAACCTTTTAATCATTTATTAAATTACCCATATGTTATCAAATTGAATATGCTATGAAGTTGACGGTTTCTTGATTTTTATCAGGAGTTATAAATTAAAGACTTTAACACCTGGCTGACAGTGACTTAAGGCACTTTCAATTGTAAGATGCATCCCAATTTCAGAGAAGCATTAAAATAGGAAAAGTGTGTGCATCTTAAAATTGGTAAAACATGATAAGTTCTGGGGATACAGAAATGAATATGATGCAGCCCACCAATTCAGCAAGCTTGTAACCTAGTAGGAGAAAAACAGATCAACAATTTTATGGTAAAAAATAATGACCTTATAAGTTCTCGAGCTAACTTTGTTTGAAATACACAGAGAAACCTACTGCTAATATTATTACATAAGGGGTATGATTATACCATAGCTAAAAACTAGTAGTAGTTTTATGAGCATACAGTTCTTTATTTATCGAGGGCTTATAACCTCAATTCCTCACAGCCACTTCAATGTTTGTCTGTTTTTGAGACATTAGAGTGGAAAAAATAATCATTTACCTCTTGAGTCTCAAGATTCAGAAGTGACCTAATACTTAAGCATTTGTCCAATAAATATTTTCATATTTTGTAGCTGAAATAAAATGTGGCATTTTAGTCTTAAATGAGAACTACTAAAAAATAATAAAAATAAACAACATGAATGACCTGGTCTTAAACCAACACCAAATAGAGTGTTTATGCCTAATTTGGGTCCCAAAAATATTGCTGAATGAACAATATAGTTAGTTATTTGTGATGGAGAGAGACAGACCGTGGTGATTTTCAAATCTGAATGTCTGGGTTGCTGCAAACCATGTGATATACCTGAAGGATATATGTATTTGTGCTTGTACATCTGTTGATTTATCTATTACTGTGACATATTGAGGTATAATAAAAGATAAATATTTTAGTAAAGGTTCTCCAGAGATACAGAACTGATAGAGCATACAGAGAGATACATGAAAAAGAACATAGAGGAATTGGCTCGCTTGATTAGGGAGTGTAATAGGTCATCCTTGCACTGCTATAAAGATACCTGAGACTGGGTAATTTATAAAGAAAAGGGATTTAATTGGCTCACGATTCTGCAGCCTGTACAGGAAGCATGGACCAGCATCTGCTGGGCTTCTAGGGAGGCCTCAGGGAGCTTTTAGTCATGGTGGAAGGTGAAGGGGGAGCTGATGTCTCACATGGCAAGAATGGGAGCAAGAGAGAATAAGAGAGGTGCCACACAATTTTAGACGACCAGGTTTCATAGAAGTCACTCGCTGTCATGAGGACATCACCAAGAGGATACCACTAAACCATTTGTGAGAAATCTGCCACCATGATCCAGTCACCTCCTACTAGGCTCCACCTCCAACAGTGGGGATTAAAATTCAACGTGAGATGTGGCAGGGAAACATATTCAAACTATATCAGGGAGGCTAGGAAGTCCCATGATAGGCTGTCTGCAAGCTGGAGAACCAGGAAAGCCCTTAGCATGACTCAGTTCAAGTCCAAAGGCCTCTGAACCAAGAAAGCCAATGGTATAATTCTCAGTCTGAGCTCAAGGCCTGAGAGCCTGGGGGCTATTGGTGTGAGTTGCAGAGGCCAAAGGTGGAAGAATCTAGAGTTCTTCCATCCGAGGGTAGAAGAGGGGTGACCTAGCTCTGGAAGAGAGTGCCCAAATTCATCTTTCCTCTGCCTTTTTGTTCCATTTGGCCCCAGCCTGCTAGATGGCACTTGCCTGCATTGAGGATAGATCTTCTCCACTCAGTCCACTGACTCACAGGCCAATCTCCAGAAACCCCTCACAGACACACCTGGGGCAGTCCAATCACCCGAATTACAGGCAAAAACACTTTTTTTTTTTTTGGCTATCAGCAGAAGAGAGATAGCTCAGTGCCTACTAAAGCACTGAGAATAAATAATGCTATACCAGCTAGTATCCCTTAATATGGTCAAGTTGACAACCTCAAATCAACCCACAATAAATATTTGGTTTTTGTCTCCATTCCCAGCAAAGAAATGGAATTTCCTCCCTAAACCCTTGGAATTTATTGTCTTATGTATGCTAGTGATATGACTCTTGGAGTTGGAGAGGACCCTAGATAGCTTTAATATAGTGGCTGGTCATCAGAAAAACCAACCGTGTGACTGGAGGTTGAAACTTTCAGCTTTGTCTCCTAACTTCCAAGAAAGGGAGAGGGGCCAGAGATTTTCACTCATTGATGGCCAATGATTTAATCAATCATATCTTAGGTCTTTACAAAGACCCCTAAATGATGGTGTTTGGGGAGGTTAGAGTTAGTGAACATATGGAGGAGCTGGGAGGGTGGCACCTAAAGAGGATATGGAAGCCCCCTCACCCCTGTACCTTGCTCTATGCATCTCTTCCATCTGGCTGTTCCTGAATTGCAGTCTTTATAATAAACTGGTAATTTTAAGTAAAGCACTTTCCTGAGTTCTATCAGTCATTCTAGCAAATTGTTGAACCTGAGGAGGGGGCCAAGGAAACCTATGAATTTGCAGTCAGCCAGCCACAGAGGTATGGGGAGCCTGGGCACATTCCATTTGTAGCTGGTGTCTGAAGTGTGGCAGAATTGTGGCACTGAGCTCTTAACTTGTGAGGTCTGTGCTAACTCTGGGTATTAGTATCAGAATTGAATTGGATTGTTGGACACACAGCTGGTGTTAGAGAATTGCAGAGCTGGCATGGAAAAATCACATATGTTTGGTGTCAGGAATAACCACAAACATATTATATTACATTCACCCATCTTTCTCTTGAATCCAAGCATTTCTGTTGGAATTGCTTTCACCAAGAAGTGTGAAAGGAACTATGAGTCCCTGCGAGGCAGAGCCTGGAGTAGTGTATAGTTCTATCTTGCTTCCGTCTGCCATGGTAACTGGCAATGTTCTAAAAAGAGGCTGTTCCTTCAGCCTGAGTCCCAGAGGGAAGACCATACAGAACAGAGATGTGGATGGATCACGAGCAAGAAACAAACCTTGTTGTTAAAGCTTAGGCATAACTTGTCTTCATAACATGACCTGGATTATATTAGTTAAGGGTCAGGTGACATGGAATAAGGGATTTATTATGGGAGATGGGGTTTCTATATTTGTGGGAGCTCGGGAACAAGTTTAGGAATGGTGTTGCCTCTGGCCTGAGCCTGGAGTCCCTGCAGATCCTCTGGGCTTGAGGAGGGGAGAGGAGGGACAGCGTAGAACCACCTGTCTCACTACCTCCACCTCCAGCATGTGGCTACCTATAGAAGAAGCTGACATCCTGCACTTCCACACACACGCTGGCACAGAACTTCAAGAAGGTGAATGAGGAGACTAGCTGGAGGTCAGTAACCACGTGTGTGACCTGCAGGTACATGGCCCCCAGCTCAGACCTTAGAGAGGATTTCCTGCCTCTTTACCTCTGCCTTCCAAATCTCCAGCAATTTCTCCTGGGGCCAACCCTCACTCAGAAGTGGATGGGAATTCTGGGAAGTCTACTTTCAGCTTAGCTAAACCCCAGCTATGAGAATATCCCAGAAAAAAATGCTGTTCTACTTCAGTTAGAGCTTGGCTCCTGAACCCCTACCTGGACTCAGACTTTGGTGAACTGAGAGGGACTATTTGTGAATATCAAGCTCCTCTTGCTTCCTTCAGCCCAAAACACAGACAAGAGCAGGGCCGAGGGTCTGCTGCATAGGCTTTTTATCTAGGATCGTACCTGAGCTTGGCCCTTAAGATTAGCACCTGGACCACGAGGAGAATAGGACTCCTTCCTCCTAAGGCCTGAGGCTGAGCTTCACTGAGCCACCTTTTTCCATGTCTTCTTGCCCTGGTCCTGGCAGACCTTGCCATGGTTGGGGGAGATGATAATAAAAAGGAGGTTTTATTTCTGGTAAATTGCATTTAGGTTCTGAACTCCCCGCCACCTCTAACTCTGTACCTCTTTGCAAGCTACATTTTATCTTTGGTTTATATAACAGGATTTTTTGCTTTTGGAGATAGAGCCAAGTGATGAGGTTTGAGTGCCACCAGAGGTAGAGTGTGTCCTGAACAGATTTAATTGTACCACTTGTAATCGATTTGCCAGACCAATGGACACTCTGCATGTTCTCAATACAAAGGAGATTGACTAGTGGAAGGTGAGGCCTGCAGGTTATTCTCTATTGAACATCTGTGTACCTCTGCTCCCACCAGTTGAGTTGCATGTTTACCAAGAGTTAGTTGGGTTTATGCCTGTAAGAACAATGGGGTATGAATGGAAGTGATGGATGCGGCTTCCATTTCACTCCTTAAAAATCCCATTGCTGGTTATATGCCCAAAGGATTATAAATCCTTTTAATATAAAGACACATGCACATGTACATTTATTGCAGCACTGTTCACAATAGCAAAGACTT
>CAUYQU010045288.1:0-59604 GCA_963574635.1 Cheracebus regulus | reverse complement strand
AGCCCTCCCAGCCACGGCCCTTCCAGCCTTCCCAGGCACTGCCCTCCCAGCCGTCTTAGCCCGCCCAGCCACGGCCCTCCCAGCCCTCCCAGGCACGGCACTCCCGGCCCTCCTAGCCCTCCCAGCCCTCCCAGCCACGGCCCTCCCAGCCCTCCCAGCCCCTTAGCCACGGCCCTCCCAGCCTTCCCAGGCATTGCTCTCCCAGCCCTCCCAGCTGTCTCAGCCATGGCCACCCCCAGCCCTTGCAGCGGCTGCCCTCCCAGCTATAGCCCTCCCAGCCCTCCAAGCCTTCTTGGCCATGTCTGCATTCCTCTCTGCCATGGCTGTCCCAGCCACTGCCCTCCCAGCCAAGTCCCTCCCAGCCACAGCTCTCCCCTCCAGTGGTGGCATCTGCAGCAGCATGGGGTCCCCACTGGAGCCACAGTCTCATTGCACCCCTCTGGGTCCTGTCCTCACCATTTTGGTGTCCCCTCCTGGCAGCAGGAGCCCAACAGCACTGGGCATCTTCCTCCCATCTTAAGCTTGTCCCATGCAGTCCTGTGTCCCCTATGCCTGTGCCTTTTTTCCACACCCAGCTTGAGCCTGCAAGGTCTTAGCAGTGACCAACCCAGGCAGCCCTCCAGCCTAGAGTGATGAGTGATGGGGTGGAGAGTGGATGGGAGAGTGTGTGGGAGAGTGGGTGGGAGAGTGGGTGGGAGAGTGGGGGGAGAGTGGATGGAGAGTGGGGGGAGAGTGGGTGGGAGACTGGTGGGAGAGTGAGTGGAGAGTGGATGAGAGTGGGTAGAGAGTGGGTGGAGAGTGCATGTTTGAGTGGATGGATGAGAGTGGAGGGATGATAGTTGCGTTGATAGCCTGGTGCTTCATGACCAGTGGCAAAATTCACATAGACACATTGACCTCTACCCTCAGGTGACGCGGCTCTGTGACCTCTCTGTAGAAGGGGACTCAGTGACCTCTGTGGGCTGGTCTGAACGGGTGAGTGTAGAGGGCTTGTCCCCGACCTAGGAGGTCTGATGGGGTCCTTGACAGTGTTGGTATCTTGCAGACCCAGAGGGGCCAGTGTGTGCCTTGAGGTCTTCTGTGTCCAAGCGTAGTTCTGTGTCCCCCACTGTCCCTGGCCTTGGTGTGTCGGTGGTAGAGCAAGTAGGGACCCGGCAGCCCCCGAGAAAGGACGGCAGGGCCACATCCTGATGCTGGGAAACCGCAGCCCGGTCCTGCCGCGGGGCCCGTCCCATCTGGGACTCGCTCCCCTGGAGCTGCAGTTTCTACTCAGCGTCGAGTGGGCTTTAGTTCTGTTTCAGATCATGATGAAGACATCCCAGCAGCAACTTTGAAGTGTGTCACGGGGAGGGTCTGTACTCTGCCCAGAGCTGCCCAGGGCGGGTCCTAGCGGTGGAGGTCCACGCACCCTGAGTCTGTTGGCTGGACTCTGACAAACCCCAGTGCTGTGTGTGTGGAGCATGTCCGCCACCCCGGAATGTGCTGACGGGGTGTAAGCTTCATCAAAGGGACATGCATTCAGGGGTTTTTAGGGAAACCATCCAGAGCTCTGGTGAGCAGAGCCCAGGGTGACCAGGTCCAGGCTGGGCAGAGTCCTTGGGCCAGACCTGACGCTGGCACTCTGGCTGTGCCTTCTGTCCTAGGGGAACCTCGTGGCGGTGGGCACACACAAGGGCTTTGTGCAGATCTGGGACGCGGCTGCAGGGAAGAAGCTGTCCATGTTGGAGGGCCACACGGCACGCGTCGGTGAGGAGCCTGGGTCCTGTGGCGGGTTAGCTCCCCAAGGCCCCAGCTCCCCGAGGCCAGGAGAGGCTCACCTCTGCTTCCGCCTGGCCTCCAGGGGCTCTAGCCTGGAATGCTGACCAGCTGTCATCTGGTAGCCGGGACCGCATGATCCTGCAGAGGGACATCCGCACCCCACCACTGCAGTCGGAGCGGCGGCTGCAGGGCCACCGACAGGAGGTGTGCGGGCTCAAGTGGTCCACGGACCACCAGCTTCTCGCCTCGGGGGGCAACGACAACAAGGTACGTGCGCCTAGAGCCTGGCTTCCCCTCCCGGAAGCTGCAGCCCTCACGCGGGCAGCGACCCGGGAGCTTGGGCTAGGGACAGGCGTGGGGCCCGCTCCACAGCCGTCGGCGGGGCCTCGGGCTCGTCCCTCCTGCTCAGCCAGTCCCGCTTCTGTAGCACGCGGTGATGAGCATGTGCCCCCAGGAGTCCTTGAGGGAGCAGCAGGAGGGGCGTGGGGTGGGGCAGGGCAGGTCTTCACTCCTGTGGGGACCAGCGTTTGGGACCACAGGGCTGGGACAGCTCCAGCCTCACAGCCCCTGTCCCCCAGCTGCTGGTCTGGAATCACTCGAGCCTGAGTCCCGTGCAGCAGTACACGGAGCACCTGGCAGCCGTGAAGGCCATCGCCTGGTCCCCGCACCAGCACGGCCTGCTGGCCTCGGGGGGCGGCACGGCCGACCGCTGCATCCGCTTCTGGAACACGCTGACGGGGCAGCCGCTGCAGTGTATCGACACAGGCTCCCAAGTGTGCAATCTGGCCTGGTCCAAGCACGCCAATGAGCTGGTGAGCATGGGCGGCCCGGCCTCCTTCCGCCAGGCTTCGGGATGTGCGTCCCGCCGGCCCCTTGCCATCTGACAGCGACCAGTGGGGAGACGGGTCAGAGTTGCTCTGAAGGAGACGGGTGAAGGAGGCGGGGTAGGGAGGCAGGGAGCTCTGCGGGGTGGGGCGGGGCCTCACCTGGGCAAGACTCAGGCTTCTGGGGCCCCTTCAAAACGACACCTGGTGGCTCTGTGAGGAACTGGGGAGCTCCGACGGCTGCCTCTGCTCGGAGAGGAGGCCCAGGACGAAGTGGGCTCCGCTGGCACGCTGGCCGGCCCCAGCCGCTCTGGCTGTGTGTCCTCAGGACAGATGCAGGGATGACTTGCAGGTGGGGCAGAGGGCCTTGGCCCTCTGTGGGTCCTTGTTGGGCTCCAGCCTTTGGCAGTGGGTCGGGGGGCCGAGCTGTGGCCTCCACACCTCCCCGACGGAACCAGGAGGCGGAGCCACATCCCGCATCCCCTGCTCCTCCCCGGCTGGCTGGCGGCTCCGAGCTCTCCTGTGGACTCGGGTTGGGTGTGTGGGGTCAGCAGGTATCACACCCGGCCTTGTTCCCACCTGCAGGTGAGCACGCATGGCTACTCGCAGAACCAGATCCTCGTATGGAAGTACCCCTCCCTGACCCAGGTGGCCAAGCTGACTGGACACTCCTACCGCGTGCTGTACCTGGTGAGTGTGCACCGGGTGCTTCAAGGTGCCCCGGGATTCTGGAAAAAGCGCCAGCCATGGCTGCTCCAGAGCGCCCCGTCCTGTGTTCCTAGGGAGGACGGTGCGCAGATGTAAAACCCCGCGGGATGCAGCAGCGGGGCTGGCCGTCGGGGCATCCGGTGCTGGTTGAATTGCCAGCGTTGGCGTGGGCTTTACCGACTCTCAGCCCTGCAGGTGTGGGCCCAGTCCTCCTGGAGGACCTCAGCCTCTTCATGTGTTTATTTTCCCCAAAAAGAGGGGTGAAGAGGGAAGCCAGAGATAAGTCACAGCTGACCCGTCAGATGACCCTGTGGACGTCCTGCACGGCAACTGTGTGCACGTGGCTGGAAGGGGGCCGGGAGGCCTTCTTGTCCCCGTGTGCCCTTACTCACCAAGGTTTTGTTTCTTCCCTGAGAAGTGTTCTCTGCTTTCATCTGCACATCTGACTGTACCCTTCCTCATTTGCGCAGAGTTGACTTTCCCCCCATGCAAGGGGGTGTCCTTGATGTTTTTGCAAAAATGCTCCAAACTTGGCCAGGTGCAGTGGCTCACGCTTGTAACCCCTGCACTTCAGGAAACCAGGGTGGGAGGATGGCTTGAGCCCAGGGGTTAAAGAGCAGCCTGGGCAACACAGCAAGACCCCATCTCTGCAAAACATTCTTTTAAATGAGCCAGGTGTGGTGGTGTGTACCTGTAGTCCCAGCTACTCAGGAGGCTGAGGTGGGAGGATCACCTGAGCCCGGGAAGTCAAGGCTGCAGTGAGCCAGGATCGCCCCATTGCACACTCCAGCCTGAGCGACAGAGCCAGACCCCAGCTTAAAGAAAGCAGGCTCCAACCTTGGTGTCTGCCCACGGCGACCCTGGCCTGCCCGTCCCTCCTGGCCCCAGAGTCTGAGCTCTGCCCATGCAACCTGGGTTGGGGGGCCCAGCCACCCCACACCTCGCTCCCCCTCCAGTCCCCTAGCACTGTCCCCAAGGTACCTCAGAGACCCAGAGACATGGGGTGCTTCCCTCCTGTCCACAGGCAATGTCCCCTGATGGGGAGGCCATCGTCACTGGTGCTGGAGATGAGACCCTGAGGTTCTGGAACGTCTTTAGCAAAACCCGTTCGACAAAGGTAAAGTGGGTCGGTATCAGCGCCACTCGCCCCAGCCCTAGCCCCAGCCCCAGCCCTAGCCTGTCCCAGGGCCGTCCCTGTCCCCACTGTGTCCTCGGTCGTACCCTCCCCCGGGTTCCCCCACCTCCGAGCTCCCCTCACCTTGCCCTCTGGGTCACGTGTCGGGGGTAGTGTGGCAGGCCGAGGCTGGACGAGCACTTCTCAGCCCCTCAGCACCAAGCCCCACAGCCTTGGTTTCCCTCCAGACAGCTTTCCCTGGGGCTGTGGCTCAGCGTCCCCCACCCCATGTGTCTGCAGGAGTCCGTGTCTGTGCTCAACCTCTTCACCAGGATCCGGTAAACCCGCCGAGCAGGACCGCGCCACACCAGCCATCCAGGGCCGGAGGACCCCAGCTCCTCAGCTTGCATGGACCCTGCCCTTCCAGCGCTTGTTCCCCGAGGAAGGCGGCCGGGCGGGCGGGGAGCTGGGCCTGGAGGATCCTGGAGTCTCATTAAACGCCTGATTGTGAACCATGTCCACCGGTATCTGGGGTGGGCACGTGCTGGGGGACCCTGAGCATCGGGGGCTCCATCCCACTTCTCAAAGGGCAAGAACCACGTTGGACAGCCCCAGCTGAGACTCTCTGTGCTCGGAGCAGCGGATGCCCACGGGTACCCTCACTGCTGCCGTCTGCTCGGCACCTGCCTGCGAAGGCTGCATGCTCTTCCTGGAACTGCCCACATCTGCACGGAACAGACCAGACGCCCCGGCTGCCGGTTCACAGCTGCAGCCCCTGTGTTGAACCCAAGGCCAGACCAAGACCTGAGGACCTGTAGATGCAGGAGATGGTTCCCACCTGGATTTCACCTGCAGCCACCTCTGCTGTCACTGCTCCCAACAGTGACCTTTCTGGAAGTATCTGTGTCAGGCCATCACCTTGCAGGCAGTGGGCTTCGGACGCTCCTGTGCACCCTAGCCGAGCGTCACCCTCACACCGGAGGACAACATCTGCTCTGGACTCGTCAACCCTGGGAGAACTGAAGCCGGGCCTGCTCACTGCACTGGCTAGAGAGGAGTGTGACAGGTGCCACGTCCTTGTGCGTTCACCAACACGTGCCCTCACGGCATCCAGCGTCCCCCTTACCTGCGGCGTGAGACTCGCATCCCCTGAGCCTGCTGGGTGGCTGGGTCCTGTGGAGGCTAGCAGTAGTGTGGCTGCCACGTATCTCAGCCTGTCCTGTCCTGTCAGCACCGGTGGCCGGGGGGAAGCCAGGGAGACCCGAGGGGTCCAGGAGGTGGGCGCCCTTCATCCTTCCAGAAGCTTCTCATGCTCCCAGGCCACGCGGCAGGCAGGGAGGGAGGCAAGGCCGGGGAGTGGGGGCTGAGCTGAGCGCGGCCCCCACCCCTCCCTCTGACCCCCCCTTCCCATGTCATCAGTAGGGACATGGAGAGGGTGGGGCGGGCTGGGTTGGAGGGTCCATCCGCCACTCTGTTGCGCTTGGAACCCGCACCTGTCGTGTCCTGACTGCCTGACGTCCCCAGCGGGGCTGGTGTGCATGTGTACATATGTATTTGTGACTTTTCTTTGGATTTGTTTTGTGTTTTTGTTGACTGGTCCTGGAAATGTTTGAGGCTGGACGGGGAGGGGCAGGGGGCCTGGACCCACCCACTGCTCCTGGGGGGTTGAGCTCCCAGTTTTAAAGCCCCGTCATTTCAAGCAGGCGATCTTCCACATTCGCCAGAGAGGCTCTCTCCACCTTTCTCTGGGCAGGTCGCCGACCCCTCTCGGCCCTCCTGCGAGGTTGGGGCTGGTGCACGTGGCAGTGTTTTGAGTGGTCAAGGTCTTACTGTTTGTTTTTAGTAAGAAAACAAACCCTGCCTTTGCCCACGCACGCCCTGCCCACAGTGGCCCGTGCAGTTGCCAAAGATCAGCCTTGTCGCCGTGGGCGCCAGGCCCCTGCCAGCTCAGTGCACAACCCACATGGGCCTCCAGCGGCCCCTCCTGGGACTGAGAACTGCCACAGGTCCAGGTGGGAGGGCGTGCTATTTGTACGGCGGCTAGTTCTGTCCATGCAGGGAGTGGAGGAGCCCCCAGGACGGGACGGCCTTGTCTCATGTCAATGACGCCGTCATTAAACCCGTGGATTCACCCGTGGCTGGGGCTGGTTGGGGGTCCCCGGCTAGGGTGGATTCACACGGTCCTGCCCTGGAGCCCCTGTCTGGCCCTGGAGCTGCAGAAGCAGCTTCTGAGGGGCTTCCCAGGCCGGCATTTCACAGATGGGGAACTCAAGCCCTTCAGTCCCGCAAGAGACCCCTCCTGGGCCCGTACACCAGGGCACCAGCCACAGTCCTCTGGGGCCAAGGACTGGACTCCAGAGAGTCCCTGCGCCCCAGCCGGGTGGCCCTGTTCTGGGGAGGAGGTACTCGCCTCACCCCATCAGTTGACACCAGGGAGGGAGGCTGGAGGCACTGCTGGGCTGAGGTCACCCCAGGGCTGGCAGATGGGGGCCAGGAGGGACAGAGCAAGTTGGGTGAAGGCTGTGGTGGTGGGAGAGGCCCGTGGCGAGCAGGGCTTGTGTAGAACGGGGGCTTTGGTTCCTCATAGGCCAGGATAGCCGAGAGGGGCTGGAGGGTCCCCAGAGGAGCAGATGTCAGGCCTGGGGAGCACGTGGGTCACAGCAGCGCTGGGGCAGGTGTCTGCTGCCATCTCCACGTGACAGAGCAAGGCCAGTGGGGCCATAGCTGCCAGGGCCAACCCTGGCAGTGGCTGGGAGATGCCTGGATGGAGGGAGAGGCTGACCAAGGTCCCCATGTGGTGGGCTGCAGCTTTTCCTTCCATCCTAGAATGTAGCTGTTGGGTTGAGGGAAAGAAAATTGAGAGGAAAAAATCAGGGGCGCAGGTCCTGCAGTGAGACAGGTGCAGGAGGAGGAGCCTGGCGCAGGGGATGCTGGGGCCTCGCTGGGGCGGGGAGGAGGCTGGGGGCCAGGCGGCCTGGGGGCCAGGGCTGCAGGGGGGCCCCAGGTGGTTTTGAGGCTTACTTTTGCACGGTGCCTGAGAAGAGGCAGGTCCCATCATGGGCACTGGAGATGAGGGAACGCCTGTGTGGAGCGGGCATGGTGGGCAGCCCGGAGACAGGAGCTCGTGAGGACACAGGGCGGCAGCGCCACGAGGATGAGGGGGCCCCAGGAAAGCGTGGCCTTGGATCAGGGCTCACCACAAGCCTGGCATTTCAGCCAGGGCTGGAGGAGCAGGGACACCTGGGCACCAGGCAGACTGCAAAGCCATGCAAAGGCCCCAGGGCAGGACGGCACCCGGTGTGCGGGAGGGGCAGTGAGGAGGGGAGTGGAGGGCAGGGCAGGGCAGGCAGTGTCTGGTGGGCCTCAGGGAAGACTTGGGCGCTGACCCCAATTGAGTGGGGGCCCTGGGTGTGTGCCCTGGGAAAGGCAGGGTCGGCTCTGTGGGGACCTGACGCAGGGGCAGGGGAAGCCGAGACGGGTGCAGGCTCTGCCCCCAGGTCAGATTCGACCCAAGACGGGGCCCTCTGGCTGAGGAGGGGCAGGGCAGGAGGGTTCTGGGTGTTTGCTGGTTTTTGTTGTATGGTTTTTTTTTATTGTAAAATACACATAAAATCCACCATCTTACAGTGAGCAATTCTGTGGCTGTGCAGCCATCGCCTCTGATTCCAGAACATTCTGATCACCCAAAAGGCAGCCCCAGCCCGATCCCCATCACATCACCTAGTCATGCCCGGGTCCCCTCCCCAGTCCCGGCACCCGCGAATCCTCTCCGTGCCTCTGTGGTTCAGCCTGTCCTGGACATTTCATAGAAATGGGATCACAGTGTGCCCTTCCGTGTCGCGTCCCTTGCTGAGCATGACGTCCTCAAGGTGCATCTGCGCTGTAACCCGGGTCGGAGCCTTGCTCCTCCTTGTGGCTGAGACTCGTTCCGGCGTGTGGGTGGCCGCGCGCTGCTGATCCCCTCGCCCTCAGTGGGTGTTTGCGTGGTCTCCGTCTTGGGCTGTCGCGAATCGTGCTGTGTGAGGCGCCTTGTGCTGGTCTCATCCTGAGTGTGTTTTACAAATGGACTGCGTGCAAGTGGGCGAGGAGAGAGGGGTTGGGGCACCAGGTGCCTGTGCTCCTGGCTGGGCATCGCCTCCTGGATGGGAGGTGCAGGGGGAGACAGAAGCCCCTCAAGGGGATGTGGAGATGGGGAGGCTAGGCCCCAGGTCGGGGGGTGCATGGAGCTGGAGGCGCACAGAGCTGGGGGCTCATGGCCGCAGACCCCACCTGGCAGTGGCCCTGGCCCTGCCAGCCCCTGCTGCGCCACCCTCAGTTGTCAGACGCTGCGAACCACTCTCGAGCCCTCCCCTTCCTTGGGGCCGCCTCACCCTGCAGTTGGGAGGAAGGAGCAGTCGGTGTGGTTGCCGGGGCACTAGGCGGCCTTTATGCTGTCAACAGTGTCCTCAGAGGCCTTCCTGGCAGGAGCTCTGGGGACCCGGGCAGACATGCAGACCCTGAGGCGAGAGGCTGCCAGGCCCTATGTCCCCACGGGGACCCTCGAGACCAGCTTCCCAGCACCTCTCTACAGGTGAGTCCCTCCCAGCCAGCTAGACGCTGGGGGACCCTCCCTCCCGGGGTGTCAGGTGTCACTTTGGGGTCTTGCATGTGTCACTCATTATTCCTAAAAGGCTCATGTGTGTGATGGCCCCTTCGGCTCCTCCTGGCCCCCTCCGGCCTGTGGTCACTCACTGTGGCAGCCACAGACCTGGAGACAGGCTGAGAACAAAAGTGTCTGTGGCGTTTCCAAGGCTGGAAACGCCCTGAGAGTTTCCACCACAAAAATGCCCTCTGAAATCAGGCGTGCACGGGGCTGGTCCTTCCCACCGCAGGAATGTCCACCCTCTGAAATCCCGGCGTGCGTAGGGCTGGGTCCTCCTGTGGCGGAGGCAGTCTGCTCTGTGCCCCTCGCAGCCCCCAGGCACTCCTGGCCCCGGGTCCCTGCTTCTGCCTTCACCTGGCCGCCTTGTGTGCCTCCACGTTTCCGTCTCCTTAGAAGGGCACCAGACACTGGATTCGGGGCCACCTTAACACGGGGTTACCTCATCTTAGCTGCAGCTACGAAAACCATTTCCAAGCAAGGCCATGTCCTGGAGCTCTGGGCAGATGTGATTTGGAGGGTGCAACAGTCACCCCAATACAGTGTCTATTAGCAGTTGTTTAAACGATTATGGAATACTGTGCAGCCATAGAAAGAGGAGGGAAAGCCCTCTGCTGCATTTCCAAGGGAAGAAATCAAAACAAACCAAGAAGGTGGCTGGGCATGGTGGCACACAGCTGTAACCCCAGCACTTTGGGAGGGTCACTTGAGTCCAGGAGTTCAAGACCAGCCTGGGCAACATAGACCCCACCTCTCTTTTATTTTTTTAAAGACAGAGCTTTGGCTCTTGTTGCCCGAGCTGGAGTACAAAGGCACAATCTCGGCTCAGTGCAGCTTCAGCCTCCCGGGTTCAAGTGATTCTCCTGCCTCAGCCTCCCGAGTAGCTGGGATTACAAGCGCCCGCCACCACGCCTGGCTAATTTTTTGTATTTTTAGTAGAAATGGGGTTTTACCATGTTAGCCAGGCTGGTCTCGAACTCCTGACCTTAAGTGATCCTCCCGCCTTGGCCTCCCAAAGTGTTGGGATTATAATCAGCCACCATGCCTGGTCTTTTTTGTGTGTGTGTTTAAGACAGTGTCTTGCTCTGTCGCCCAGGCTAGAGTGCAGTGGCACGATCTTGGCTCACTGCAACCTCTGCCTCCCAAGTTCAAAGATTCTCCTGCCTCAGCCTCCCGAGTAGCTGGGACTACAGGCGCCTCCCACCACGCCCAGCTCATTTTTATATTTTTAGCAGAGATGGGGTTTCACCACGTTAGCCAGGCTCGTCTTGAACTCCTGACCTCAGGTGATCTACCCAACTCGGCCTCCCGAAGTGCTGGGATTATAGGCATAAGCCACCGCACCCAGCCGTGAGACCCATCTGTACAAAAAATTTTAAAATCAGCCAGGCAGCCAGGCATGGTGGCTCATGCCTGTAATCCCAGCACTTTGGGAGGCCGAGGCAGGTGATCACCTGAGGTCAGGAGTTGGAGACCAACCTGACCAACATGGTGAAACCCCGTCTCTACTAAAAATACAAAATTAGCTGGTCGTGGTGGTGCACGCTTGTAATCTCAACTACTTGCGAAGTTGAGGTGGGTGGATTGCTTGAACCCAGGAGGTCAAGGCTGCATTCAGCTGAAATTGTGCCACTGCACGCCAGGCTCGGCAACAGAGTGAGACTCTATTTCTACTAAAAAATAAAAAAATGGAGATGAGGTGAACCGGGCTCCCGTGAGTATGGAGTAACAGGGTGGAGGGTGCACGCACAACCTGCTCCTGGACGGAAACGCCAGGAAGTAGTGAGTGGCAGGTGGGTATGGGGCCGATAGCGGGGAGAGGGGCTGATTTCTCACTGAATGTTATTTTGTTTTAATTGCATGTTTTTTTTTTGAGATAGACTCCCTTTCTGTCGCCCAGACTGGGGCGCAATGGCGAGATCTCGGCTCACCACAACCTCCACCTCCCGGGTTCAAGCAATTCTGCCTCAGCCTCCCAAGTAACTGGGACCACAGGCATCCATCACCACACCCATCTAACTTTTATATTTTTAGTAGAGACAGGGTTTCACCATGTTGGCCAGGCTGGTCTTGAACTCCTGACCTCAGGTGTTTCACTCACCTTGGCCTCCCAAAGTGGAGAGCCAGGACCGTGCTCCCACACATGGCACAGATGAGAGTGTTTCTAGCCCTGCCAGGACTACGCAGGGCCAGCCACCTTGCTCTCTGGGGTGACTTCCTTGGGACATATTCCCAAAAGCAAAGTCTGACCATGAAACATCTTTTGAGTCTCGTTTTTTTTTTTTTTTTTTGGAGAAAGACTTGCTGTATCACCAGGCTGGAGCACAGTGGCACAATCTCAGCTCACAGCCACCTCCACTTCCCGGGTTCAAACAATTCTGCCTCAACCTCTCGAGTAGCTGGGATTACAGGCATATGCCACCACACCCAGCTAATTTTTGTATTTTTAGTAGAGATGGGGTTTCACCATGTTGGCCAGGCTGGTCTCAAACTCCTGACCTCAGGTGATCTGCCTGCCTTGGCCTCCCAAAGTGCTGGGTTTACAGGCGTGAGCTACATGCGTGGCCGAGCAGGTCCCCCAGTCCTCCCTGGGCCATGGCTCTGTGCCAGTCCCAGACCACTTTCCTGGTGCACCTCCAGGCCAGGGGAGCTTCTGTGGGTCTTGGAGGCTGGACAAGGACTGTAGGAACCCAGGAGTGGCCAGGGCCTTCGACCTTTTCCCTCCCTGGTATCTTTCTCCAGGCAAGAAAAGCTCAGCACAGAAAGGCTTAGTGCTGGCCGAGCACAGTTGCTCATGCCTGTAATCCCAGTACTTTGGGAGGCTGAGGTGGTGGCTCATGAGGTCAAGAGATTGAGACCAGGCCAACCTGGTGAAACCCCATCTCTACTAAGAATACAAAAATTAGCTGGGCATGGTGGCGGGTGCCTGTTGTCCCAGCTAGTTGGGAGGCTGAGGCAGAATTGCCTGAACCCAGGAGGCAGAGGTTGCAGCGAGTCGAGATCGTGCCGCTGCACTCCAGCCTACCGACAGAGCCAGACTCCGTCTCAAAAAGAAAGGTTTAGTGCTGACTTGGGTACCCGGGGTGGAATGTGTGGGGAGAGAGGGAGTTGGCTCTTTCCTCTGCCACCCGCGGTGGGGTGAGGGGTCCAGGGCCAAAAGACAGGCACCAAGTGGGGAGGGAGGGTGGCCCCACGCCCTGGGCCGGGCCTCTACACCCTCCACCCTGGCAGACAGCAAAAGCGCCTGCTGTAGAGACGGGCTCAGTCTCGGCCCCGCCGCCCACCCTTAGTGATGACTACCTGTCCCTGGAGGGGCCGCGCTGGGCACCAGCCATCAAGCAGGCCACATGCTGGAAGTACACGCCCATGGGACGGGATGCAGCCAGCCAGCTGTGGTACACGGGCTTGACCAACTCGGACTCCCGGGAAGCCTGGTACAACCTGCCCTCAGCCCCAGACCGCCCCTTCCGTGAGGCCTACAACCGCTGGCATGGCTGCTACCGACATCGAGAGCGCAGCCTGCCCTTGGGTGAGTGCCCATCCTCCCCAGGTGCCGGGCCTGGTCAAGGGGACAGCAATGACTGCCAGGCCCTGCCTCACTGCAGCCTACACCCAGCGCCTGCGGGAGACCGCCTGGCACGACCCCATCGTCCCCGCCCAGTACCTGGACCCCAGCACCCGGTGGGGGAGCATGCTGTGGAAGGACAGGCCCATCGGGGGCAAGGACTACGGTGAGGCCAGGGCCAGGGCAGCTCCCCGGGAGGCCAGGGGGACAAGGCCACCTAGGCCAGGGTGAAATTGCCCAGGGAGGCCAGGGAGCCCCTTGCTGGCTGAGGGTGAGGAAGGGGTGGCATGCAGTGACCCTGGTCCCACCTGCAGTGGTCAACAGGAATCGGTATGGGGTGGAGCCTCTGTGGAGGGCATCGGACTACGTGCCCTTCCTGTCAGCGCCCCAGCGCCCACCCCACACCACCCAGAACTACCTGCAGTGGGTCCTGGAGCCATACTGCCCCTCCACCGGCCTGCGGCTCCCACCCGGTCCCACGCCTGCTCCCCGATAAACGCATGCTTCCACAACACACCTGCAGTCTGTCTGCACCCAGAAGAGGGTGACTACCCCGGTATCAGGACCAGAGGCTACCCACAACTAGGGCAGAGCCGAGATGCCCAGGGCCACCCCCGCCCGGCAGACACGAGCGAGGCTGCCTTCATCTCTTTATTTGCTGCCAGCAGAGTCCACCAAGCCCACCAGGCAGCCCCGCTGGCTACCATGGCGGGGCCCAGGCCCAGCTGACCACCCCGTGGCGGGGGCTCCTGCAGGCTCCAGCCATCCCCAGGCCAGAGGTGAACTGCGCTGGGGTTAGGGTTCCCCCAGACCCCTCTAGGTTCCTACTTCCTGCCAAGAGGGGCACCCGAAATCCTCCAGAGGACTGAGATGGATTAGAGTTGAGAATGGGGCACCCTCAAAGCCCAGGGGTCCCTGCAAACCTCTGGATTCAGAGGGCCCTGGCAGGCATTCCCGCTGCCTTCACCCTGACTCCCATCCCCGGGAGCCAGTGAGGGTGGAGGGTGGGGGGGCCAGAGAAGAGCGAGGGGCAGGGGGTTGCCGCTAGGTGCTGGGGGGCGTCCTCGTGTGTCCCTGCATTTCCCTTGCACAGGTGCAGGAGGTCGTCAGCACTCAGGGCCGGGCTTCTGAGTCCCCTGCCAGGGAGGGGGGGACATGGCATCAGAGAAGGTGGGGTGGGCCCCACGCGTGCCCCTGTTGTGATCAGTGTCTGGGGAGGGAGGGATGGGCCGCGACTCACAGTGTCGCAGGCGGATGGGCCAGAGCAGGAGGCTGCAGAGACACAGGGCAGCGGCCACGCCCACGCCGCCCGTCACGGCCACCATCGCCCAGTGGTAGAAGCTCATGCAGGCCCTGCAGCAGAGCTCCGAGCTGTGGGGGGAGGCAGGGGCCTAGTGGGCACCACAGCAGTGACCCCCCCCCCCGCTGGGCCGCTTCCTCCCCCGCTCCTTCCCCACAGCCAACAGCTTGGCCCGTCCCCTCCAGCCTGCTTCCACGCTCCTCTCCCTGTCTCCACATGGTCCAGGCCCAGTCCCCTCACCCCACCAGAGGGCGCCTGTTAGTGCCTGTCCCTCTGCCACAGCCCACCCTCCCCATGGCCCGCCAGGCCCTGTGCAACCTGCCCCGTCCCCTTCCTGCGCCTCTCCCTCTCTTCCCTCTGCTCCAGCCACCACGGCCTCCTGGTCCCTGTTCCTCCAGCACCCCAGCTGTGGCCCCTCCCCATTGACCTGGAACGGTTTGACATCCTGCAAGTGTCAGGTCCACGTCACCTCCTCCAGGAAGCCCTCCCTGGCATTCTGTCCTGGCTGCCCACGCCTCTCTGGGGTAAAGGCGTTCACCTTTACACACCAGTCCCAACCACATGTTTACCTCTGTACCCATTAACATAGCTGGCTCTGCCCCAGCCTTGTGAGGTCAGGGCCTCTACAGGCGTGAATGCTGGGAGGCTGTGTCTACACCCGTGCGTGTCTGAACCCTCTTAACAAATGAGCGAACGGACGGCACTCACGGGCAGGGATGCAGGCTCTGGATGGCCATGACTGCCACCCCGTTGGCCACCTTATCCGAGAAGCTCATGGAGCCATACACGAACGCTCCGCTGTTCTGGGGGGACACGGGTGGTCAGTGTGTACCCCGAGTTCTATGCCCAGCCGCTCCCACCCCGGCTACCAGCCCTACCGTGTGGGGACCGATGAGGTCTGCCGTCATGGCCAGCGAGGTGACGAGGATGGTGGCACAGCCGGCACCCAGCAACACAGCCGCTGCATACACGGCCACGCCCATCCCCTCCGTGAGCGCCACCCAGGCAGCAAAGGCCAGGATCACCAGGAGGCCTGAGAAGTAGGTCATCTGCAGGGGAAAGCCCTGGGGTCAGGCCCATGCCGCTGGGTGCCCCCGAGCCTGGCGCTTGCCCTCTCTGGTCTTCAATCCACCACCCCCACCCCAGCAAACAAGGGGCATGAGCTGGGCGGTCACTAAGGAGCCCCAGCTCTAGCCTCGAGAAATCCCAGGCTCTGAGGCCCAGGAGAACTGCCACGCAGAGCTGAGCTCTCTGTCCACGCAGCAGTAGCTGGAGACAACGTGGCTATTTCCGCCTAAAGGCAGGTCAGGTCCACAGAAGCAAACCAGGGACTCGGCTCAGTCCCCTTGCCCACATTTCAAGCGCTCAGTAGCTGGACAGGGAGGACAGAAAGCTCCAGAGCTCTGCCGCCACGACAGTGTGAACTTGAGACACACAGAGGCCAGGGCTCTAGCCTTCCTGGTTCCCAGATCCGGGGCTTCTACGGGGTGGGAACTTGGGGGCCTGGGAGCATCTAAGGCTGCAGCCCCGGCTCCGGGGCACCCCATCCACTCACGTTCCGCCCGATGCACTTGTTGATGGGCTTCATGAGGAAGGAGGAGAAGAAGCCGCTCAGGTACATCACCAGGGGAATCGTCGCGATGAACTTCTGCAGGGGCACAGCCAGGCACGGCGTGTCCGTCACGGCTTGCCAGGCTGGGGCCGTCCCACCCCAGCGTTCCCGTCCCAACCCACTTACCTTGGGCAGGTGGAGAGAGTAGGTGAGGTACATGGCCATATAGGTCTGAGACAGGTTCACGATGAGCCTGGTGGTCATGTACAGTATGCCCACCTGTGGGCAGACCGACAGGGCCCTTGTCCACTCCCACCGCAGGGGGCACTGGGGCCTGGGTGGGTGCCCTGCAGCTGGCATTTGATCCATGGGTAGTGACTGCCCAGTGGGTTGGGGTGGGGAAGCAGAGAGCAGTGCTTCATGAGCGGTATCTGCCCCGGGCAGGGGCTGCACCAGGGGCTTGCGTGT
Source organism: Cheracebus regulus (assembly GCA_963574635.1). Lineage (NCBI taxonomy): Eukaryota > Metazoa > Chordata > Mammalia > Primates > Pitheciidae > Cheracebus > Cheracebus regulus. The sequence goes on along the minus strand of CAUYQU010045288.1, from coordinate 43,676 downwards.
GCGCCGTGTGTGGATGCAGCTATCCCGCAGAGCAAAGGGCCCAAAGGGTGGGAGGAGAGGCCGGAGTGGGCCCGGCCACCCCCAGCACGCACCTGGTAGAAAGCTGGCTCCCGGAGCCAGTGCTTCCAGAGCAGCAGGGGCTGGGCAACTGCGGGGGCCAACAGGGGGCTGTGCTCGCCCGGCTCCTCCGCACGCGGCCGACGCCTCTCCCGGGTGCCCAGGTGGAATAGCAGTGAGAACACGGCACCAACACCCACCACCAGCAGGGACAGGTTCTGGGGATGCGGCAGAAGCAGTCAGCCCCAGCTGGCCCCGCCCCAGGCTCCAGGACTTCAGGCAACACCCCCAGGCCCCAACTCACCCGGAACACGGGCACGTCCTGGCCCCCCAGCTGGTCACTGACGCTGATGTCCCGAGCGGGCCCCACCCTCGACGCGCCCTGCAGGTGCAGCAGGAGCCAGGCGGCACCGTAGACAGTGATGTTGGCCACCACGGTGAACGCGTACCTGGCGGGCAGGCGGGCAGGGACTCAACAGGACCCTGGGAACCCGGGCCCCTTCTTTCCCAGGTGGCTGCGCCGTCACAGTGCCCTGTGGAACCCCGACTGCTGGGAGAGTCCAGCCACCGCCACACCGGGTGGCTTGCAGGAAACCCGTGCTGGCCTCAGTTTCCCAGCCCGTAGGTTAACTGTGACCTGCAGCGCCACCCTTCCTCCCTAGGACCAGGGTGCAGTGACTCAGCCACGCAAAGTCCAGGCGGCAACCAAAAAGTCTGAGAACCCAAAGACCTGGAAGCCAGGATTCGGGAATAATTCTTCCCCAGATGCTGTGTGGCTGCAGGGTAAGGGCTCCCTGGTCTAGAAGCATAGACAGGCGCAGAGCCGAAGGTGGGGGCTGTGACTCAGTCTCCCTTTCTGAAAGCGGGAGCCATGCCCCCTCGAGGCCACGTGAGCACGGCAGGAGGTCAGCTGACAAAGCGATGGCACATAGGAAGTGGCTGGGGCCCTCAGGGGCCTGGGTGTTGGGAAACCCCTGTCGTTAGGGCATGCATCTGTCTCACAGCCATAATGGGGAACTGAAAGCCCGGGGGCGGAGCTAGTGACACAGTGGGACTCCCCCCCCACACTCCCTCCCTGACAAAGGCACTGAGGGGACCCTGGCTTTGGGTGCCACGTGGGGCCGTGTCCTCCTCTGGAATACTCAGGAAAAAACAGTTCCCACCTCCCAGTTCACAGGGAGGGTTAAAGAAGTTGAGATTCAAGGCGGCATGCAGTGGCTTCCCTGATGAGGGCTCACACCTGTAATCTCAGAATTTTAGGAGCCCGAGGCAGGCAGATCACCTGCAGTCAGGAGTTTAAGACCAGCCTGGCCAACAGGGTGAAACCCCGTCTCTACTAAAAATACAAAAATCGGCCGGGCATGGTGGCGTGTGCCTGTGATCAAGAGGCTAAGGCAGGAGAACTCCTTGAACCTGGGAGGCAGAGGTTGCAGTGAGCCGAGATCGCGCCAGTGCACTCCAGCGTGGCAACAGAGGAAGACAGTGTCTCAAAAATACAAAGAGGGGAGACTGCTGTGGGGGCGCCCGCTGGATCAGGAGATCCTCTGGGAGACAGGGCTTAGGGCTTCCTGAAATCAGAGATTCTCCCTCCTGGCCGCAGAAGCGACAGCCAGTCACTGTGATTGCCACAGGTGCAAGATGTCAATTCCACCATCAACCCTGTGAGCACAGAGCAGGTACCACCCCAGCCTTCCATGAGACCCTGGGCCAGGGCAACCCCTTGAATGCAGGCTCAAGACAGACCCTGAAACACAACTCCTGCCCCCACCCAGCCACGCTGGATCCTGACCCCTAGAAACTGCGAGAGGAGAATGTGCGATGGCCAGGCACATGGGCTTGTGCCTGTAATCCCGGCACTTTCGGAGGGCAAGGCAGGGGGATCCCTTGAGCCCAAGAGTTCAAGACCAGCCTGAGCAATAGAGCAAGACCCCATCTCTATAAAAAGTTTAAAAACCAGCTGGGTATGATGGCACCCTCCTGTGATCTCAGCTACTCGGGGGGCTAGACAGGAGGATTGCTCAAGCCCAGAGGTCAAGGCTGCAGTGAGCCACTGCACTCCAGCTTGGGCAACACAGTGAGACCCCCTTCTTTAAAAAATAAACACAGCCGGGCGTGCTAGCTCACGCCTGTAATCCTAGCACTTTGGGAGGGCGAGGCAGGTGGATCACTTGAGGTCAGGAGTTCGAAACCAGCCTGTCCAACATGGCGAAACCCCATCTCTATTAAAAAATAAAGAATAAATAATCAGAAAGCCACTGTGGCCTGATGGTTAAGAGCAAGAGTGAGGCTGGACGTGGTGGCTCACACCTGTAATCCCAGCACTTTGGGAGGCTGAGGCAGAAGGAGCACCTGAGGTCAGGAGTTCAAGACCAGCCTGGCCAACACAGTAAAACCCCATCTCTCTAAAAACAGAAAAAAACGAGCAAGGCCTGATGGTGGGGGGGGGCGGGTACCCCTATCCCAGCTGCTCGGGAGGCTGAGGCAGGAGAATTGTTTGAACCCAGGAGGCGGAGGTTGCAGCGAGCCGAGATCGCATCACTGCACTCCAGCCTGGGCAACAGAGCAAGACTCCGCCTCAAAAAATAAACAAATAGCATAAATTAAAACAGCACATAAAAGCCCATGTGTTCTTGAGCCGCTGTGTCTGTGATGTCGCCGACTCATAAGCCAGCCCTGCCCTCGGGGGCGGGTGCCCCAGCTCCCACCTGAGTGCCGTGAGTTCCACCTTCTCATGGTCGTTGGTGACGAGCTCCGGGATGAGGCTGAGGTGGGAGATCTGCGTGGACGCCCAGCCAAACTGGAAGATCACGATGAACGGGCCATAGTACAGGAGCGCGGCCCACTCAGGCGTGGCAGCCCCGCAGCCCAGGCAGGGGCTAAAGATGAAAGGGAAGGACAGCAGGACGCAGACGGTGCCTGTGGACGGGAGGGGAGGTCAGGCACGGGGCCTCTCCGCACCAGCCAGGGCTCCCGGGGTGGGGACGCTGAGGGAGGACAGAGGGAAACTGAGGCACAGGAGGAGATCCGCACCCCCCCGCCCCACCATGCACACAGGCACGCAGAAGCGAGGGTCTGTAGTCAGGGTTTCCCAGGCTTACAGCCCCTGGTCACAAAAGGGGAAACTGAGACCGGGTACCCGGGCTTAGCCTGCAAGTCAGAAGAACTGGGGCACAGGGGTCCCCCGGAAACCTGCCCCCCCACAGGTGCCCGAGTTACAGCCACAGCCTCCCGCGGCTTGGCCACTATCAAACCTCCCGTGGGGCCTCGGGAAGTGGGAGGCTCTGGTGGGGCTGGGCTGGACCCCGCCCTCCCTGAGCTCCCCGTCCCTGTCAGCTCCTAAGGTGGCCGCTCCCTAGAACACCGGGTCTCCCGTCTGCAAACAGCCCCTGACCCCAACCGAGATCCGCTGTGCCAAGCCCTAAGACACTACGGAGCAAATGTCAGGTGCTCCCTGCCGCCCACGGAGCCCTGCGCGACCTGCGCCGTCCCTGCCCTCTGCCCGGCTCTCTGCTCGAGCCACGCCAGCCTCCTCGCTGTTCCTCCAGCTGCCCCCGGGCCTTCGCACAGGCGCGCCTCTGCCCGAGCACTCATTCTCACATCTCGGCAAGACCGGCTCCTTTTCGCCTCTCAGCTCCACTGGAATGTCGCCTCCTCAAACATCCTCTCCGGCCCTTGCTGCCCATACCTCACCTCCGCACGCCCAGGAATTCTGCCTCTCCGCTGGCTTTCCTCTGCAGACGGCAGGCTCCAAGGGGCCTGGGGGGACCCAACACGGAACTCACTACTTCAGTACCCTTTTTTTTTTTTTTGAGACTGAGTCTGGCCCTGTGGCCCAGGCTGGAGTGCACTGATGCAGTCTCGGCTCATCGCAGCCCCCACCTCCTGGGTTCAAGCGATCTTCCTGCCTCAGCCTCCCATGTAGCTGGGACCACAGGCACCTGCTACCACGCCCAGCTCATTTTTCTATTTTTTTTTGGTAGTGATGGGGGTTTCACCACGTTGGCCAGGCTAGACTCGAACTCCTGACCTCAAGCAATACATCCCTCCTGGCCTCCCAAAGTGCTGGGATGACAGGCGTAAACCACTGAGCCCCGCTATTACTTCAGTATCTTCTGAGTGAGTGAGCTGTAACGATCAACCTGACGCAGGCTGGAGGCCTGGGTGTCATCCTGTTTTCCAGATGGGAAAACCGAGGCCTCTAGAGTGAGCTGGGGCCAGGCTCCTCCCTGCAGCCCTGCACTGCTCTCCCCGCCGCCTAGAGCACTTGGAGGGATGCCTGTACCAAGCCTGGCGGCTGAACCTCCTTCCTCCCTCCAGGCTCCGGGGGTGACCTCATCCCCAGACCCTGGGACCGCCCCGGACAGCTGGGATTGAAGAAGTGAAACCAAAACCACCCTCTTCTGGAGGTTTCCCTGGAACTAGGGCCTGGGAGGGTTTGTGCAGATTCCTGGGGTCCTGGGGCTCATCCGGGGGCAGAGCACGGACTATGGACTCTGGTGAGAAGGTCCCTTCCTGGCTGGACTCCCTGCTCCTGCTGACCAGGGGTCTGGGTTAACCATTGCTGGGGCTCAGCTGCCTGGCTGGGGACTTTGGGCAAGTGACTGTGCCCCTCTAGGCCTCAGTTTTCACACAACAGGGACAGCGGCCAGGAGTGGCAGCTCCTCCTGTAATCCCAGCACTGAGGGCGGCTGAGGTCGGAGGATCACTTGAACCTAGGAGGTGGAGGCTGCAGTGACTCGTGATCGCGCCAGTGCCCTCCAGCCTGGGTGTCAGAGCGAGACCCTGTCAAGGAAAGAAAAACGAAAAGAAAGGAGAAAGAATGGAAAAGAAAAGAAGAGGCCGGGAGTGGTGGCTCCCGCCTGTCATCCCAGCCCTTCGCAAGGCTGAGGCGGGCGGATCACCTGAGGTCGGGAGTTCAACACCAGCCTGGCCTACAAGGTGAAACCCCATCTCTACCAAAAATACCAAAATTAGCCGGGTGTGGTGGCGGGCACCTGTCATCCCAGCTACTCGGGAGGCGGACGCAGGAGAATCATTTGAACCCGGGAGGCGGAGGCTGCAGTGAGCCGAGATCCCGCTACTGCACTCCAGCCTGGGCGACAGAGTGAGACACTCTCAAAAACAAAAAAGAACAGAAAGAAAGTTCCTGCCCCACAGGCTGGCGTGAGGATAGAGTTCACATGCGGCACCAGCAGAAGCTCCTTCTACTCTGAACTTCCTGCTTCCTCGGCTTCAAAGTGGGGGCGGCTCCCACCTTTCCACAGCTCTTTCTGCTACTTGGAATGCGCCCCCCTCCACACACTCCTACTCATCCCTCAAAACCTCAAAGCTAACGTCCTTCTTCCTTCTGAAGCCCATTCATGCCATCTGCCCACCCAGAGGAGTCTTTGTGTCTGACTCTGAGGGTCTTCCCAGGACTGGGGGGGAGTCCCCCAGGACTAGTTAAGGGGCATGGTGAGTCCTTAGCCAGCAGCCCCAGACTTGGGGCTGAAATAGAGAGGTGGGAGCGGCTGTCACGGTGAGCTCCACTCCAGTCACCTGATCAGACATCAGGAGCAGCTGCCTGGGCTTCCACTCCCAACAGACCCTCCTGACCCTCCAGCCCCACCCAGGTGGCCCCCGACTCTCAGCTCCCGGGGCAGGTGCCCTCCCCGAGGCAGGGAACAGGGTGAAGGTAGAAGCTTGCTGTCTGGCTGGGGCGCCCATTCCCTGGGCCTGCTTTGGAAAAGCATAAAGCCTTCAGCTGCTTTTTCTGTTTGTTCTTGTTTGGGTTTTTTTTTCTCCTTGGAGATGGAGTTTTGCTCTGTCGCCCAGGCTGGAGTGCAATGGTGTGATCTTGGCTCGCCACAACCTCCGCCTCCCGGGTTCAAGTGATTCTCTTTCCTCAGCCTCCCAAGTAGCTGGGACTACAGGCATGCACCACCATGGCTGGCTACTGTTTGTACTTTTAAGAGAGATGGGGTTTTGCCATGTTGTCCATGCTGGCCTCCACCTCCTGACCTCAGGTGACCTGCCACCTTCGCTTCCCACAGTGCTGGGATGAGAGCCCTGGGTGCCCAGCAGTCATCTTCTGTGTCTGTCATGAGCTTACCCAACTACCATGATCAAAGGCGCATCTGAAGCCCTGGGTTCCGCTCAGCAACCAATCCCAACGTAACCAGAAAGGAAGGGACAGCGGTCCCCTCCCTGTCCGCCAGTTTCAGGTGACCCAGGAATAATCCAGACACGGAAAACATGAAAATCCAGCCCCAAGCTGTGCCTTCAGGCCACTGAAGATCCACTGCCTCTTGCAAAACCTGCCCTTCCCCAGAGCCTGGGGTCACCACCCACTCCGTCATTGCTCCCAAGGGTGAGGAGGCGCCGGCTGCCCTCCTGCAGCCTGGAATTCCAGGAACGGAGCAGGCTCCCCGGCCCTGTGCCCCAAATGCCAGGACGCAGCCGGCAACTCCTCGAGGGCAACAGGAGCAGGGAAGGAGGCTGTGGCTAATCATCAGGTCCAGGGCGACCCAGCCCCCGATGCCAGCCTCCTGCCCTCCCAACAGCCCTCTCCAGTCAGGGCGCCTCCCCCAGACCCTCCAGTCCCACGCAGGTGGCCCCCAAGCCTCAACTCCCGGGGCCGCACCCCCAACCGCCCACGCACGAGGGCGCCCTGGCAGAATGGACAGAGAGGGGGCCCTAGGCAGCCTGACGGTCCTCAGCCATAGCTGTCCTGGTGGGTCACCCTACTAGCCAAGATCAGGCTAGACAGACAGAGGCAGCGCCGGGCAGTCACCACCAACCCTCCAGAGGGCTCAGGGCAGCCCGAGAGGAAGACCGACAAGGGAATTGCCACTGGAAAGGCATGCAGTCAGACGGCCAGGGCCCTGCAGGTCAGACGGCAGGCTCTGAGGCAGACAGACAGGGGAGGCAGGGCGCTGGGGCTGACAGAGGGAACATGGGGCAGTTAAGCAGACAGGTGGGGGAGGCTCGTGGCTCAGGCAGACACTGGAGCCCTGCACAGTCAGACAGACAGATGGGGGAGGCACTGCACAGTCAGACAGGGGAGGCTCAGGCTGGATGGTGGGATAGGCAGGGGAGGGTCAGGAGTGACACCACAGAGGGGGCACTGGGTAGTCAGGGCAAGGGGACTGAGGCCACGGAACAGAGAGGTGAAGACTCAGCTCATGGGGCGGGCTGACAGACCGGGGAGGCTTAGGTCCCCCGCAGACAGAGAAGGTTCAAGTCAAGAGACAGACAGATAAGGGAGGTTCAGGCCCAGGACAGACAGTGCAGGGAGGGCCAGGCCACGGGGCTGACAGACCGGAGGCCAGGGGCCGCGAGGCGGGTCAGAGGGAGGAGGCTCCCGGGTCGGGGACTCTCCGAGGGGCTGCCAGACAGGTGGCGGGGCCGGGACACTTACCGACCAGGTGCCAGGCCTTGCGTGGGCCGTAGCGGGCGCAGCAGCCGGCGGCGCGGTCGGCCTCGTAGCCCACGAGGGGCGTGCACAGCCCGTCGGCCACCTGACCCAGCAGCAGGAGCAGCCCCGCGCCGCGCGAGCTGTAGGCGCGCACCGAGTGCAGGTAGAGCAGCAGGTAGGTGAACCACATGGAGGCGCACAGGTCGTTGAGGAAGTGGCCCACGGCGTAGCTCAGCCGCGCCACCAGGGACAGCGGCCGCGGGGACGGCGCCGCTCCTGCCGCCGGGGGTCCCGGGCCCATCGCGGCGCCGGGCACGCGCCCCCCGCCCCCGGGCTCCGCGGAGAGTGCCCCGGCCGGCCTCACGGGGTGCGGTGGGGGAAGGCGCCGGGGACCCCAGCACGCGCCGGGCACCCCGCGCCCCGCTCTCTTCCGGCCGCGCCCGCACCCACCGCGTCCGCCCCGCGCTCGTCTCTGCGGCCGCCGGGCCCTGGAGCTAGGAGACTGCGCGGGGCCGGGCGGGGCGGGGCGATCCCGGCATCTGCGCCAATCGGAGCCGCGCCCCGGGGAATCGCAGCCAATCGTTGAGGAGAGAGGAGAGGGGCGTGCCCGCAGGGCTTGTTCGGCCTCCACGCCGGGCACCCGCACGGTCCTAGCGCCCGCGGGATAAGGGCGACCCCCGATCGCTGGCCCCCAAAAGGCTCTGGAAGGAAATGGACGAGGGGGCACAGCTGGCTCCCACTCAGACCCCGCCTCCAGGCCCGAGCCACCCCCAGCTGGACGAGGCCCACTGCGGGCCGAGGTGGAGGGCGTGGGATGGGCAGCGGGTTTGGGGTGGTGGCGGGGGGGGGGTGGTCTGCGCCCGAGCGCGCCTCGGGGTCCGGTGACTTCCCGGCCTAGAGAGACGCGATCGCACGCGGCGAGGACGCAGCAGCACTAATTAATTGGTTATTAACGGTAATAGTGGGGATAATCAACATAATAGTACCATCTGGCCTTTAACGAGCGTTGCCTGCCAAGAGCCCCACGTGCTGGAGCAAACTTCACTCCCATTTTACAGGCCAGGAACGGAGTTGCCCCGGGCGCGCAGTGAGTCAGGCGGCGCCAGTGACTCCCGGGCCTGTGGGCACGACCCTGCCCGCTCCAGCGTCCTCCCGCGAACGGGTCACCGGACTGAGGGTTTCAGGTTCCTCCTAGGGGTGCGCGCGGTTCCCTCTACCTCAGGCCTCCACCTCGTCCAGCAGTATTTCTTCTTTCCTCTTTTTATTTATTATAGAAACAGGATCTTGAGCCAGGTGCCGTGGCTCACACTTGTAACGAATCCCAGCACTTGGGGAGGCCAAGGCGGGCAGATCACCTGAGGTCAGGAGTTCGAGACCAGCCCGGCCAACACGGTGAAAGCCTGTCTCTACTGAAAATACAAAAGTTAGGCTGGGCGCGGTGGCTCATGCCTGTAATCCCAGCACTTTAGGAGGCCGAGACAGGCGGATCACCTGAGGTGGGGAGTTCAAGATGAGCCTGAAAACATAGAGAAACCCCGTCTCTACTAAAAATACAAAATTTGGCTGGGTGTGGTGGCTCACGCCTTTAATCCCAGCACTTTGGGAGGCCGAGGTGGGTGGATCGTGAGGTCAGGAGTTTAAGACCAGCCTGGCCTATATGGTGAAACCCTGTTTCTACTAGAAATACAAAAATTAACTGAGCACGGTGGCGCACACCTGTAGTCCCAGTTACTGCGGAGGCTGAGGCAGGAGAATTGCTTGAACCCTAGAGCAGAGATTGCAGTGAGCCAAGATCTCGCCTCTGCACTCCAGCCTGGGCAACAGAGGGAGACTGCATCTCAAAATAAATTAATTAAAAAAATACAGTAGGCTGGGCGCGGTGGCTCACGCCTGTAATCCCAGCACTTTGAGAGGCCGAGGTGGGTGGATCACCTGAGGTCAGGAGTTCAAGACCAGCCTGGCCATCACGGTGAAACCCCATCTTTAAAAAAGAAAAAAAAAAAATTGGTAAAAATAAATAAATAAATAAAATACAGTATTAGGCGGGCGTGGTGGCGCATGCCTGTGATCCCAGCTACACAGGAGGCTGACGCAGGAGGAGACTCACTTGACATGGAGATCAGAATGAGCTGAGATTGCACCACTGCACTCCAGCCTGGGTGACAGAGTGCGGCTCTGTCTCAAAAATCAAAACAAAGCAAAACCCAGTGCTCGAGCAGCCAAGGGACGCACAGCCCTGGCCGCCCGTGCTTCTCCAGGTCACACAGTTTTATGAAAACCGGACGGAAGACGGGTGGGAGGGTTACAGGAGGTCGAGACAGAACCCAGAAGGGAGGGAGGACAGGTAAGGGGCGGAGGACTCCGGGGAGATAAAGGATTGAGGAGAGAGAAGAACCTCAGTTTCCTCCTTTCTGCTTGGCACGATCCCCTTTACAGTCCTCCGAGGGAAAAGAAAGATGACTTTTTGAAATATTAGCCCAGGGACCAGGGGCTGTGGCTCCCACCTGTGGTGCCAGCACATTGGGAGGCCAAGGCAGGCAGATCACTTGAGGTCAGGAGTTCGAGACCGGTCTGGCTGACAAGGCAAAACTCTGTCTCTACTAAAAATACATAAACTAGCCGGGCATGGTGGTGCATGCCTGTAATCCCAGCTACTCGGGAGGCTGTGGCAGGAGAATCACTGGTACCCAGGAGGTGGAGGTTGTAGTGAGCCAAGATTGTGCCACCGCACTCCAGCCTGGGCAACAGAGCAAGACCCTATCTCAAAAAAAAAAAAAAAAAAAAATTGGCCAGGTGTGGTGGTGCACGCCTGTAGTCCCGGCTACTCAGGAGGCTGATGTGGGAGGATCGCTGAAGCCCAGGAAACAATGGGTGACATAATGAGACTCTCAAAAACCCACTAGCCTGCCATTTTTTTCATTCATCTCCTTTCATCCCACGAGACCCCTAGAAGGGCTTACACCACTCCACGCTCTATTATTTTATTATTAATGTTTATTTTTAGAGACAGGATCTTGTTCTGCCACCCAGGCTGGAGCGCAGTGGTGCGATCATAGCTCACTGCAGCCTCAGCCTCCCAGGCTCAAGCAATCCTCCCGCCTCAGCCTTTCAAGTAGCTGGGACTGCAGGTGCATGCCACCACACCTGGCTAATGTTTTCAGAGATAGAAGTCTTGCTATGTTGCCCAGACTGGTCCCAAAGAGATGGGATTACAGACGTGAGGCATGCTGTGCAGCCTTCATGCCCCTTACAGATGGGGAAACTGAGTCTCACACAGACATGTCCTGTGGGTGGGCGTGGGACTAACAAGCAGCAGAGGCGGGATATGAACTCGGTGCCATGTCACCTCTGTAGTTGTTTGTCTACTGGCTGCGGAAGGCCACCTGGTCCTTTTGCTGGTGTGTGCGTGTGTTTTGAGACTGTGTCTCGCTCTGTCGCCCAGGCTGGAGTGCAGTGCTGTGATCTTGATTCCACTGCGACCTCCACTTCCCGGGTTCAAGCAGTTCTCCTGCCTCAGCCTCCCGAATAAGTGGGATTACAGGCACCCGCCACCATGCCCGGCTAATTTTTTGCATTTTTAGTAGAGACAGGGTTTCGCCATGTTGCACAGGCTGTTCTCAAAATTCCTGGCCTCCCAAAGTTCTGAGATTACAAGTATGAACCACCATACCCCAATGCAGTTTTGTTTTTTCAGACAGAGTCTTGCTCCATCTCCTGGGGTGGAGTGCAGTGGTGCGATCTCGGCTCACTGCAACCACCACCTCCCGGGTTCAAGCGATTCTCCTGCCTCAGCCTCCCGAGTCGCTGGGACTGCAGGCATGTGCCACCACACTCAGCTAATTTTTGTATATTTAGTAGAGATGGAGTTTAACCATGTTGGCTAGGCTGGTTTCGAACTCCTGACCTCAAGTGATCCGCCTGCCACGGCCTCCCAAAATGGTGGGATTCCAGGCGTGAGCCACTGCGCCCGGCCACCCAACATATTTTTAAATTTTTTGTAGAGATGGCACCTCACCATTTTCCCTAGGCTGGTCCTGACCCACTGACTTCAAGTGATCCTCCCAGCTCAGCCTCCCAGAGTGTTGGGATTACAGGTGTGAGCCTCAGCACCTGGCCTCCGTTTTTGTCCCCTTGAAGCCAGCTACTATTTCCTAGCCCTGACTTTGTGGGGTGACCAGGACCTAGGTCTGACCTCCTGCTGAGAAGCCCCAAAGATTCTGAAGCCCCCACTTTGGAGGGGAGACAGGGATGACCCCTCCCAGTTCCCTTCATCAGGCACGGGGTTGGAGGAGTCAGACCAAGAAGCACAGTTAACGGCAGGTGAGGAGCTGGGACATTACCCTGAGGTCACTAGGGAGCCATGGTAGGGGTCAGAGGGAGGGTGGGACCGCATCAGATTAAGAAGTCTAGTGGGAGATGGGGAGCAGCTTCTTCCAAATGCAGGCCTCAGCTGCGTGCATGGGGAAGCCACAGGAGGGGACATGTGCCCCCACAAGAGTGGGGGTTGGACCCGGGGGTAAAGATCAGAGAAGGCACTATTTACAGATGTCAGGAAGGCTGATGAAAGCTCCGGCCCTCGGGGTAGGACAGAGGAGTCAGGAGAGAGCCTCGCAGCCTTTGATATCCCCAGCCCTTCGCCAGCTGCGCCCTGACGCCGAGCCTGCGTCCCCCCTCCCCTGGCCGGAGATCGGATGTCCTGATGGCCGCAGTCCAGCCTCGGGGTGGGGTGGAGAATGTCAAGTACCAGAGGCTTCCTTGATCTTGTGTGACCCAGGCCCAGGATGACAGAGGTGAGGGTTCCTGAGGCTGCACTGCAACTTCCTTAGATCTGAGGGTGGCCACGGTGGAGGCGGAAAACAGGCGAGCAAAGCCAGGATCAGATCTGGGCGGCCCGTGGAAAGCTCCCAAGCCTCAGCTGCCCTCTCTGGAAAATGGGGGTGAGAGTAACTGAATCAAACAGAATACTCAGAGGCTGCAAGCCGGGCGCGGTGGCTCATGCCTATAATCCCGGCACCGTGGGAGGTTAAGGCAGGCAGATCACCTGAGGTCATGAGTTCAAGACCAGCCTGGCCAACAAGATGAAACCCTGTCTCTACTAAATATACAAAATTAGCAGGGAGTGGTGGTGCACGCCTGTAATCCCAGCTACTCCGAAGGCTGAGGCGGGAGAATTGCTTGAACCCGGGTGGCGGAGGTTGGAGTGAGCCGAGATCGCGCCACTACACTCCAGCCTGGGTGACAGAGTGAGACTATGTCTCAAAAAAAATTAATTAACTAAAAACAAAAACTATAGCTGGGTGAGGTGGCTCATGCCTGTAATCCCAGCACTTTGGGAGGCCGAGACAGGCAGATCGCAAGGTCGGAAGATCAAGACCATCCTGGCCAACATGATGAAACCCCAGTCTCTACTAAACTACAAAAAATTAGCTGGGAGTGGTGGCATGCGACAGTACTCCCAGCTACTCGGGAGGCTGAGGCAGGGGAATCCCTTGAACCCGGGAGGCGGAGGTCGCAGTGTCTCAAAAAAAAAAAAGGGGCTTCAAGGAGATGTCAACTTAAAACCACACAACGTGGCCAGGCGAGGTGGCTCACGCCTGTAATCTAAATTTTTGGTAGAGACAGAAACGCCCAGCCTCTGTTGCCAGGCTGGAGTGCAGTGCTATGATCATGGCTCACTGCAGCCTCCACCTCCCGGGCTCCAAGGGTCCTCCACCCTAAGCCTCCTGAGTAGCTGGGACTACAAGCTCGTGTCACCAAACCCAGCTAATTATTTGTATTTTTAAATTTTATTTTATTAAAAAAAATTTTTTTTTTTTTAAAGATGGGGTTTCACCATGACGGCCAGGCTGGTCTTGAACTCCTGACCTCAGGTGATCCACCCACCTCGGCCTCCCAAAGTGCTAGGATTACAGGAGTGAGCCACCGCGCCCAGCCCATTATTTGTATTTTTGCAGATTGCAGTCTCACTACATGGCACAGGATGGTCGCAAACTCGTGGCCTCAAGTGATCTTCCTGCCTCAGCTCCCCCAAGTGCTGGGATGACACGCGTGAACCACCACACCCAGGCTAAAGCTCTTCTTTCCACATTTCTACATTGTGTGATTTAAAAATATATATATATGGCTCATGCTGGAATCCCAGCACCATGGGAGGCCAAGGCAGGAAGACTGCTTGAGGCCAGGGTTCGAGACCAGCCTGGGCAACACAGCAAGACCCCTGTCTCCATTAAAATAAATTGTGTGTGTGTATGTGTGTGTGTGTGCGCGTGTGTGTGTATTTCTAGGTGGGGTCTCCATCTGTCACCCAGGCTGGAGTGCACTGGTGTGATCTCAGCTCATTGCAACCTCCACCTCCCAAGCTCAAGTGATTCTTCTGCCTCAGCCTCCTGAGTAGCTAGGACCACAAATGGAACCACCATGCCTGGCTAATCTTTTAAAATATTTTTTAGTGGCAGGGTGCGGTGGCTCACACCTATAATCCTAGCACTTTGGGAGGCCGAGGTAGGTGAATCATGAAGTCAAGAGATCGAAACCATCCTGGCCAACATGGTGAAACCCTGTCTCTACTAAAAATACAAAAATTAGCTAGGCGTGGTGACACGTGCCTGTACTCCCAGCTACTTGGGAAGTTGAGGCAGGAGAATCGCTTGAATCCAAGAGATCATGCCATTGCACTCCAGCCTGGAGACAGAGTAAGACTCTGTCTCAAAAAAATTTAAAAATATATATTTTTCAGAAAGAGGCTGAGGCAGGAGAATCACTTGAATCCGGGAGACGGAGGTTGCAGTGAGCCGAGATCATGCCACTGCATTCCCACCTAGCAAAAGAGCAACACTCCAAATATATTTGAAACAGGGGGTTGGGGGTGGTCTCGCTATGTTGCTGAGGCTGGTCTCAAACTCCTGGCCTCCTGAAGCACTGAGATTGCAGGTGCAAACCACCCCACCGAGCCTGTAAATTGTTGGAATTTTGCTTGAGGGGAGTGCTCCTTTAGCTTATAGAGAAGGAGAAAACCCTCCGGCAGTGAGAACAGAGTTGACTCTCTTCCCTCGGTCTTTGCGTGACTCAGCGATTCTCCTGCCTCGGCCTCATGAGTAGTTGGAATTACAGGCATTCACCACCATCCCCAGCGAAGTTTTTTGTATTTTTAGTGGAGATGGAATTTTGCCATGTTGGCCAGACTGGTCTCAAACTCCTGACCTCAGGTGATCTGCCTCCTCGGCCTCCCAAAGTGCTGGGATGACAGGCATGAGAGGCATGAGCCACCTCTCCAGGCCACAAGCTTGGTTAACTTTTTTTTTTTTGGAGACAGAGTCTTGCTCTGTTGCCCAGGCTGGAGCGCAGTGATGAGATCTCGGCTCACTGCAAACTCTGCCTCCGGGGTTCAAGCAATTCTCGTGCCTCAGCCTCCTGAGTAGCTGAGATTACAGGTGCATGCCACCATGCCCAGCTAAGTTTTTTGTTTTTTTGTTTTTCTTTCTTTTTTTTTTTTTTCTTTTTTTTTTATCCAAAATGGTTCCACTTTCTAAGGGTTTATGTTTTTTTGTTTTTGAGACAGAGTCTCACTCTGTCGCTAGGCGCCAGGCTGGAGTGCAGGCACAATTTCGGCTCACTGCAACCTCTGCCTCGCGGGTTCAAGCAATTCTCCTGTTTCAGCCTCTCGAGTAGTTGGGATTACAGGCGCGCGCCACCATGCCAATTTTTGTATTTTTAGTAGAGACGGGGTTTCACCATGTTGGCCAGGATGGTCTCGATCTCTTGGCCTCGTGATCCACCCGCCTCAGCCTCCCAAAGCGCTGGGATTACATTTATATTTTTAATAGAGACAGGGTTTCACCATGTTGGCCAGGCTGGTCTTGAACTCCTGACCTCAGGTGATCTACCTGCCTCGGCCTCCCGAAGTGCTAGGATTCCAGGCGTAAGCCACTGCCCCTGACCATCCACGGTACTTCCTACATTTGGGACCACATCTTTTTTTTGTTGTTGTTGTTGAGACAGAGTCTAGCTCAGTCACCCAGGCTGGAGTGCAGTGGTGCAATGTCAGCTCACTGCGACCTCCACCTCCAGGGTTCAAGCGATTCTCCTGCCTAAGGCTCCTGAGTAGCTGGGATTACAGGCACTGGACACCACACCCAGCTCATTTTTGTATTTTTAGTAGAGACAGGTTTCCCTGGGTTGGCCAGACTGGAATCTTCCTGACCTTGTGATCCATCTGCCTGTCTCAGCCTCCCAAAGTGCTAGGATTACAAGCATGAGCCACGCGCCCAGCGGGACCACATCATTTTCTGTGGTGGTGACTGTCTAGGATCTCTGGCCTCAACCACGTAGATGCCAGTAGCACCTGCCTGGTCTTCACAGTGAAAAATCTCTCTAGACATCGCTAGGTGTTCCCTGGCGTGACACAATTGGCCCTGGATGAGAACCACTGAGCTAGAACGTTTTCTATAACAGGTATTGGATTCTCCCTGGACAGTCCCAGCCAGCAACCTCATAAAGGTAGGTACAGCATTTATCCCACTTAACAGAGGGAGAAACTGAGGCACAGAGATTTAGTCAGTTGCCCAAGTCCCATAGTTGGGGCTCACCATTGCTTCCTTGAGTTCCTGAGGGCCGAGCAGCAGTGGGCTGCCCCCTCCTCAGAGGCCTGAGACCCCTGTCCCATCAGCCCTGTGTTCTGGCGGCCCTGGGGCCGGGGGTGCTAGGGGCTGCAGCTCTCTCTCACCTTCCCTGTCACCTTCTCAGCTCTCCAGCGAGTTTAAACAATGCCCTGTGTTAAATTCCCTCTGCAAAAAGCCCCAAGACGTTTGAGATTGCCCATGGCCTGGGAGAACCGACCACACCCTGACTATCCCTGGGTGGTGGAGAAAAGTCAAACCATCCATGTTGACGAATACCTATTAAACATTTAATGGAGGGGCCGGGCCTGGTGGCTCACCCCTGTAATCCAGCACTTTGGGAGGCTGAGGGAGGCAGATCAGGAGGTCAGGAGTTCAAGACCAGCCTGACCAACATGGCGAAACCCTGTCTCTACTAAAAATACAAAAAAATTAGCTGGGCATGGTGGCACACACCTCTAATCCCAGCTACTGAGGAGGCTGAGGCAGAATTCCTTGAACCCGGGAGGTGGAGGTTGCAGTGAGCCAAGATCGTGCCACTGCACTCCAGCCTGGGCTACAAAGTGAGACTCTGTCTCGAAAAACAAACAAACAAATTAACGGGGGCATGATGGCTCACGCCTGTAATCCCAGTACTGTGGGAGGCCGAGGCAGGAGGATCGCATGAGGCCAGGAGTTCGAGACCAGCCTGGACAACATGGTGAAATCCCGTCTCTACTAAAAATACAAAATTAGTCCGGCATGGTGGTGCATGCCTGTCATCCTGGCTACTCGGTAGGCTGAGGTAGATGAATCACTTGAACACATGAGGTGGAGGTAGCAGTGACCCGAGACTGTGCCACTGCACTCCAGCCTGGGAGCTGGCCAACACAGCAAGACCCCATCTGTACAAAAATTTAAATAATCGGCCAGGTGTGGTGGTGCACACCTGTGGTCCCAGCTACGCGGGAGGCAGAAGCAGGAGGCTCACTTGAGCCCAGGAGGCTGAAGCTGCAGTGAGCTGAGATCCCACCACTGCACTCCAGCCTGGGTGACACGGCGAAACCCTGTGTCTCAAAAAAAAAAAAAAAAAAAAAAGCAGCAAACACAAAACCAAAGACCTTTTTTTTTTTAAGACGGGGTTTTGCCATGTTGGTCAGGCTGGTCTTGAGCTCCTGACCTCATGATCCACCCGCCTCAGCCTCCCAACTGTTGGGATTACAGGTGTGAGCCACCGCGCCCGGCCTGCTTACTTTTCTTTATTTTTTGTAGAGATAGGGTCTCACTATGATGTCCAGGCTGGTCTCAAACTCAGATCTCCTGCCTGGACCTCCCACAGTAATTGAATTACAGGTGGGAGCCACCGCACCTGGCCAGGAGCTCACTTTATTTTTTTTGTTGTTGATTTTGAGACAAAGTCTTGCCATGTCGCCCAGGCTGGAGTGTAGTGGCTTGATCTTGGCTCACTGAAACCTCTGCCTCTCGGGTTCAAGCCGTCCTCCTGCCTTAGCCTCCTGTTCTATTTTTAGTACAGATTGGGTTTTGCCACGTTGGCCAGGCTGGTCCTCAAATCCCGACCTCAGGGGATCTGCCTGCTTTGGCCTCCCAAAGTGCTGAGATTAAAGGCGGGAGCCACCATGCCCAACCCATATTTCTATTTATTTATTTAATATTTTTTGAGAGGGAGTCTTACTCTGTCACCCAGGCTAGGGTTCACCCCTAGGCCCGATTTTTATTTGATTCATTTAGTATGTTTTGAGAGTGAGTCTAGCCCAGCCCATGTATTTGTTTATTTAATGTTTTCTGAGGGGAGGTCTTGCTCTGTGACCCAGGCTAGAGGGCAGTGGCACGATCTCAGCTCACTACAACCTCTCCCTCCCGGTTCAAGCGATTCTCATCCCTCAGCCTCCCGAGTAGCTGGGACTTGAGGCCTGCACCACCACACCCAGCTAATTTTTGTGTTTTTAGTAGAGACGGGGGTTTCTCCGTGTGGGCCAGGCTGGTGTCAAATTCCTGACTTCCAGCGATCTGCCCACTTCGGCCTCCCACAATGCCGGGATTACAGGCATGAGCCATGGAGCCCGTCCCGTCTCTTTAGTAGAAATACACACACGTGTCCCTGCGTGGGCACGCATCGTGGGTGGAATCATGTCCTTACAGAATGCATAGGTTGCTGTCCTCATCCCCAAGGCCTCAGAATGTGACCATATTTGGAAAAAACTTATGGCAGAGGTAATGAGTTAACATGACGTCATTAGGGTGGGCCCTGATTCAGTGTGACCCGTGTCCTTATGGAAAGAGGAAATGTGGGTATAGACACGCACAAAGGGAGGAGCCCACGTGAAGATGCAGGTAGAGATCGGGGTGTCACTCGTCAAAACAAGGAACGCCTGGAATTGCTGGCCAACACCCGGAGCTGGCAGAGACTCAGGGGACAGAGTCTTCCCCCACCCCCCCCCCACCCCTGGCCTCAGAAGGACCCAGCCCTACCCACGCCTTCACCTTGGGCCTCGGGTCCCCAGAACTGTGAAACAATACATTTCTCTTAAGTGCCTCAATTTGTCATAATTATCACTGCAGCCTTAGCAAACCAATACTCTGTGTGTGTGTGTGTGTGTGTGTTTAGAAAAAGTTTTTTTTTGAGACGGAGTCTTTTAAAAAAAAATCATATGCTCAGTGAGTTGGCAAAAAAAAAAAAAAAGAAAGTAAAGAAAAACCCCATAATTTAAACGATTTATACTATTGACCTTATATCCTTCGTAACTCTTTGAAAATGTCCATTTTGTTTGCCTCCAAGTTATAGATCTGTTTCTCTTAGGAACATAAAGGCCTCTCAGTCCCAGAGCTCAGTGAACAGCAGTCATAGCCTAAAGGCATATCATTTTATTTTCATCTCGTTTTTTTCGAGACAGAGTCTCTCTCTGTCACCCAGGCTGGAGTGCAGTGGTGCAATCTGGGCTCACTGCAACCTCCACCTCCTGGGGTTCAAATGATTCTTCTGCCTCAGCCTCCCGAGTAGCTGGGATGACAGGCACCTGTCACCATGCCCTGCTTATTTTTGTATTTTTCAAAGAGACGGGGTTTCACCATCTTGGCCAGGCTGGTCTGGAACTCCCAGCCTCAAAGTGATCCTCCCGCCTCAGCCTCCCAAAGTGCTGGGATGACAGGTGTGAGCCACCGTGCCCGGATGAATTTAATTGTACATTTAAACATAGCTAATAGAAGGCTGGGCGCAGTGGCTCACGCCTGTCATCCCAGCACTTTGGGAGGCTGAGGCAGGTGAATCACCTGAGGTCAGGAGTTCAAGACCAGCCTGGCCAACGTCGAGAAACTCTGCCTCTACTAGTAAATACCAAAAAATTAGCCAAGTGTGGTGGCGCGTGCCTGTAATCCCAGCTACTCGGGAGGCTGAGACAGGAGAATCACTTGAACCTGGGGGGCGGAGGTTGCAGTGAGCCAAGATCATGTCACTGCACTCCAGCCTGGGCAACAGAGCAAGATTCCATCTCAAAGTAAAATAAAATAAAATAAAACTACAATTAAATTGTTACTGACTATGGCTGGACAGGGTAGCTCATGCCTATAATCCTAGCACTTTGGGAGGCCCAGGCGGGAGGACTGCTTGAGGCCAGGAGTTTGAGACCAGCCTGGGCAACCTGGCGAGATCCCATCTTTACCAAAAAATATGAAAATTAGCTGGGCATGGGGGTGCACATCTGTAGTCCCAGCTACTCGGGAGGCTGAGGTGGGAGGCTGAGGTGGGAGGCTGGTTTGAGCCCAGGAGGTAGAAGTTGCAGTGAGCTCAGATTGCACCACTGTGCTCTAGCCTGGGTGACAGAGACCCTGTCTCCAAAAAAAAAAAAAAATTGTTATTGGCTAGACACGATGGCTCACGCCTGTAACCCCAGCACTTTGGGAGTCCAAGGTGGACAGACCGCCTGAGGTCAGGATTTTGAGACCAGTCTGGCCAACATGGAGAAACATCGTCCCTACTAAAAATACCAAAATTAGCTGGGCATGGTGGTGGGCGCCTATAATACAAGCTACTTGGGAGGCTGAAGCTAGAGAATCGCTTGAACCTGAGAGGTGGAGGTTGCAGTGAGCTGAGATTGCGCCACCGCACTCCAGCCTGGGTGACAGATCAACACTCCGTCTCAAAAACAAAAATTGTTAATGACTATGGTCACCCTACTGTGCTATCAATCAGCAGGTCTTATTCTCACCTAGACTTTATTTTTTTCAGACAGAGCCTCTCGCTCTGTAGCCCAGGCTGGAGTGCAGTTGCGTGGTATCAGCTCACTGCAATCTCCGCCTCTCAGGTCTCGGTTCAAGCAATTCTCCTGCCTCAACCTCCCTAGTAGCTGGGATTGCAGGCACGTGCCACCATCACCAGCTAATTTTTGTATTTTTTAGTAGAGACGGGGTTTCACCATGTTGGCCAGTCTGGTCTCGAACTCCTGACCTCATGATCCTCCCGCCTCGGCCTCCCAAAGTGCTGGGATTACAGGCGTGAGCCACCGCGCCTGGCCTCACCTAGACTATTTTTACTTCCTGTATTTTTTTTAGACAGAGTCTCACTCTGTCGCCAGGCACCAGCAGGCTGGAGTACAGTGGCACAATCCCAGCTCACTGCAACCTCCACCTCCCAAGTTCAAGCAATTCTCCTGCCTCAGCCTCCCGAGTAGCTGGGACTACAGATGCACAGCACCACGCCCGGCTAACTTTTGTATTTTTAGTAGAGATGGTGTTTCACCATGTTGGCCAGGATGGTCTCGATCTCTTGACCCCGTGATCCGCCCGCCTGGGCCTCCCAAAGTGCTAGGATTACAGGCGTTAGCCACTGCAGCCAGCCGCCTCACCTAGACCATTTTTAAGTGAGCAGAGGGACATGGGGAGGCCTGGGAGGTCAGACCACTGATTAAGCAACAGACTCAGCTCTGGAGTGTGGAACCGCCCAGATTCCAGGGCCAGCTCGCCTTCCTCAGCCCCAGGCTGCGTCTTAGGACAAGGGGCTTATTGAGACTTTATTCACATATAATGCACCCATTTAGAGCGCACAATTCCATGGCTTGTAGTATATTTCCAGAATCACACAGCCATCACTGAAAAATCTAATGGTAAAGTAATTTCATTACCCAAATGAAAGCCTCCTTCCTATCAGCTGTCATGCCTCACCCACTGGCACCCATGCGTCCCTCTCTTGTCTCTGTGGCTGGGGCTGTCCTGAACATTTCATAGAAATGGGATCACATGGTCAGGTGCAATGGCTCATGCCTGTAATCCCAGCACTCTGGGAAGCCGAGGTGGGCAGATCATGAGGTCAGATCGAGACCATCCTGCCCAGTGAAACGCCATCTCTACTAAAAATACAAAAAATCAGCAGAGCGTGGTGGCGCACGCCTGTAGTCCTAGCTACTTGGGAGGCTGAGGGAGGGGAATGGCTTCAACCTGGGAGGTGGAGACTGCAGTGAGCCAAGATCATGCCATTGCATTCCAGCCTGGCGACAGAGCGAGACACCGTCTCCAAAAAAAAAAAAAAAAAATGGGATCATACACCGTGTGCTTTTGGAGCTGGGTTCTCTCATTAAATGTGATACCTTCAGGGTACACCCATGCTGTGGCCTGCGTCAGAGACTCACTCTTTTTTTTTTTAACAGCCAATAATATTCTTTTTTTTTTTTAAGATGGAGTTTCGCTCTTGTTGCCCAGACTGGAGTGCAGTGTCGCAATCTCAGCTCACCGCAGCCTCCACCTCCAGGGTAAAGCGATTCTCCTGCCTCAGCCTCCCGATCGCTGGAATTACAGGCATGTGCCACCACGCCTGGCTAATTTTGTATTTTTAGTAGAGACGGGGTTTCTCCATGTTGGTCAGGTTGGTCTCGAACTCCCGACCTCAGGTGATCCGCCTGCCTCGGCTCCCAGAGTGCTGGGATTGCAGGCGTGAGCCACCATGCCTGGCCAATATTATTTTTTTGAGACGGAGTCTTGCTCTGGGCCCAAGGCACTGGTTGTAGTGGCGAAATCTCGGCTCACTGCAACTTCTACCTCCCGGTTCAAGGGATCCTCCTGCCTTAGCCTCCAGAGTAGCTGGGATCACAGGCATGTCCCACCACGCCTGACTAATTTTTGTATTTTTAGTAGAGACAGGGTTTCACCATGTTGGCCAGGCTGGTCTCAACCTCCTGACTTGAAGTGATCTGCCCGCCTCGGCCTCCCAGAGTGCTGGAATTCAGGTGTGAGTCACCGCACCTGGCTATGGCCAACTGGCCAATAATATTCTGTCATAACAATGTGTCACGCCATTGATCCACGCATCATTAGTGGACATCTGAGTTGTTTTCACTTTCTGGCCATTATGAAGCAGGCGGCTAGGCGGCTTGCGTACCTGTTTTTGTTTGAACACCTGTTTTCAGTTGTCTGAAGTATATTCCTAGGAGTGAACTGCTGAAACACATGGTGAGTCCATGTTTACTTAACCCTTTAAGGAAATGCCAGACTGTTTTCCAAAGCAGCTGCATCTGCCTCCTAGACATTTGCAGGATTTGATGAGTGTGTATTGAGCACCCACTATGGCCACTGCCGTGAACCCAACAAGCAGGCCACATGGAGGAAGCTGACTTTTGAAGAAAAACACAAAGCAGAGAAGGCCTGGCTGAGCAGGTGACATTTGGGCAGAATTAAATGAAGTAGGCCGGGCGCGGTGGCTCATCCGTGTAATCCCAGCACTTTCGGAGGCCAAGGTGGGAGGATCACCTGAGGTCAGGATTTCAGACCAGCCTGGCCAACACGGAAACCCCCTGTCTACTAGAGATACAAAAAAAACTGGCCGGCCGCAGTGGCTCAGTAGTCTGTAGTCTCAGCACTTTGGGAGGCCGAGGTGGACGAATTGCTTGAGTTTGAGACCAGCCTGGCTCCCATGGTGAGACCCTGTCTCTACTAAAAATACAAAAATTAGCCAGGCGTGGTGGCACACGCCTATAGTCCCATCTACTTGGGAGGCAGGAGAATCGCTTGAACCTGGGAGGCGGAGGTTGCAGTGAGACTCAGATCATGAAACTACACTCCAGCCTGGGCAACAGAACAAGACTCTCTAAAAAATAAAAATAGTAATAAAAAATACCAAAAAATTAGCTGGGTGTGATGACTCAAACCTGTAATCCCAGCTACTCACGAGGCTGAGACAGGAGAATCTCTTGAACCCAGGAGGCTGAGGTTGCAGTGAGCTGAGATCTAGCCACTGCACTCCACCCTGGGGACAGAGCAAGACTCCATCTCAAAAAAAAAAAAAAAAAAAAAAAAAAGAGAGAGAGGAAGAATAGGGCAGGGCGTTGACGTGGGCCGGTGGTGTAGGGTCTAGTGGGCTATGGTCTGCACCCAGTGACCTCAGGAGTACCCTGGGAGCACAGGCAGCCTCACCTAGGGCCAGAAGACCTGGCTGCCGCTGAGAAGTCCCCGATCCCCTAGCGGGGAGCCTCCCACCCCCATCCTCACGAGGCCCTTGCAACCTCCCTTCACCCACTATCTTTCCCCAAACACTTCCAGCCCAGCTCCTGACCCCACCCCCTGCTTGACCCACACCCCATTCTCAGCCTCACAGCATCATACAATGTTCCCGTAGCACAGGAGGGAAAGCCGGGGTCCGACAGAGAGAGAGCAGCCCCTGCAGCCAGAAGCCCCGGGATCAGGACGTCGGGGGCTCTAATTTTTTTTTTTTAAGATGGTGTTTTTATAATGAAATCATTATGCAAAAAAAGAAAAAAAAAAAAAAAAAAGGGTTTCACCATGTTGGCCAGGCTGGTTTTGAACTCCTGACCTCAGGGGATCCACCCACCTCGGCCTCCCCAAGTGCTACGATTACAGGCGTGAGCCACCACGCCCGGCCGAGGGGGCTCTAAACTGAGTAAATCCATAGGAAACTTCCCAGCTAGGTTTTGCAGGAAGCTAAGAACACATCCCACCTGGTCCTAGCGCTGGGGACTGCCCTGCAGGCCCTTAACCCTAGCAACCCGCCTCCGTCCGTCCCCATGGCAACCGGGGCGGGGTCCGACCCAGATCCGCCGGTCGTCCCAGCCGGCAGCGGCTGCGAGTTTCGCCTTCAGACTCAGAGAAGAGGCCGCGCAGAGCCTACTGGCCCTTTAAGTGGCTCCGCCCGGCAAGTCCGCCACGCGCTTCCGATTGGTCCCGAGCGCGGCCGAGCGCAGCCGAACTTGACGCACCGCCCGCCGCCTTCCCTACCAACCTCCCATGCGACTCAGCAGCCTCCCCAGCCAATGGTCAGCCAGCGCGCCGATCTGTATCTGCATGGCCACGCCCCGGGGGAAGACCGCACCCAATAGGACCGTTCGCCGAGGCCATCATTAGCATGCCGGGGGCGGGGCGGGGCGGCCGGCAAGGGCGGGGGACGGGCTGCGGGCGGTTGGTTGGAGCGTCGCGCAGTCGGGAGGTCCGGGAAAGTTTCTTTGGAGGTGAAAACAGCCGCGGAACTCCGGGCCCTGCTAGGGGGCGGGGGTGCGGGGGTCCCGGGGCCGGGCCGGGGTCTTTCTTGGGCTAGGGGGAAGCGACCCAGGCCTCCCGGGGGGCGATCGCTCAACAAAGGATTCTTGGGGCGTCCGCCCTCGAGGACTTCCCCGCCCCCGGATTCGGCCCCCGCAGCGCTTCGGGCCCGGCATCCCGGGGCTCTCCATCGCGGGGTACCCCAGTTCGCGGTCCGCCATCGGGCGGCCCGGGCGCCTTTCACCTCCACCCGCGTCCGTGTTCCAGGTCCGGCCCGGAGCGGCCATGTCCCACGGCCCCAAGCAGCCCGGAGCGGCCGCCGCGTGAGTGCGCCGCCCCTCTCCCCACGCCCGCGCCACCTTCCCGGCTGCAGCTCTAGCTCCACAACCCCCGCCCCAGTCCCGCCGACCGGGGTCTTGACTCCCCGACCTGGGTCACGGGGCTTCTCCCTCCACCCAGTCCTGCACCCCCCACCTCGGCCTCCAGTCCCTCCCAGAAGCCCCGCTTGTCCCACCTTCTCCGGATCCTGACCCCGTCAGACCGTGCCTCCTCCGGCTCATGCACACTAGCTGCAGCCCCGCCGTCGAGGGTCTAAAAGCCCTGGGGTGGGCGTTGGGGGGAGGGGAGGCTCTAGAGACGAGGCTGACCCTGGTATCCTTGGCTCCAGGCCGACGGGCGGCAAGGCTCCTGGACAACATGGGGGCTTCTTAGTGGCTGTCAAGCAAGAGCGCGGCGAGGGTCCACGCGCCGGCGAGAAGGGGTCCCACGAGGAGGAGGTGAGAGTCCCTGCGCTGAGCTTGGGGAGGCCCCGGGCTCCCGCCCCAGCCTTGAAGCCCCGCCCCAAGCTAGATTTGAATTGCTTGTGGCTCCGCCCACAGCCCAGATTTTCCTCCGGAAGCTGAGACCCCGCCCCGTGCGAGCTGCCACGCCCCTGACAGATCCTCTGCCACTCTAAATCCAGGCTCCGCCCGCCGCCCAATGCCAGCTCTGCCCACGCTAAGGCCCCGCCTACTGCCACTCCTTGGGGGCGGCACCCTCCCCCCATGGTCCTGTGGGCCCTTTCTCCAGCAAGGAGCCACGCCCACCGAGAATAGGCCACGCCCACAACCGGTCAACGCTACCCCTGGGCTCAAACCTCGGCCCCTGGTCCCTCAGATCCCCTCACCCCTGGTCAGGGACCCTCTAACCCTCCGTGTCCTGACTGCTAACCCGGCCCTACCTGCATCTCTTCCGGGTTCTTTCTCCCAGCTAGGCCCCGCCCCTAGCCCCGCCCATACAGCGTTAGGCCCCGCCCATGCCCCTCTGAGCCCCGCCCCAGGCCGCCAGGCCCCCCTCCCAACGACGCAGCCCGGTTCTGCAGCCGGTGAAGAAACGCGGCTGGCCCAAGGGTAAGAAGCGGAAGAAGATTCTGCCGAATGGGCCCAAGGCACCGGTTACGGGCTACGTACGCTTCCTGAACGAGCGGCGCGAGCAGATCCGCACGCGCCACCCGGACCTGCCCTTTCCCGAGATCACCAAGATGCTGGGCGCCGAGTGGAGCAAGCTGCAGCCAACGGAGAAGCAGGTGGGCGGGGCGGAACAGGGCGGGGCGGGGCGCGGAACAGGGCGGGGCGGAACGGGGCGAGGCGGGGCGCGGACCGAGGCGGGGCGGGGCGCGGAACGGGGCGGGGCGGGGCGCGGAACAGGGCCGGCGGGTCCACGGACCACCCCCCAGTAGCCCTGACCCCCGAAAGAGTCCACGTGCAGGGTTTTTCCTTCTGGCTGGATAAATGTCCACACATGACCAGGTTTTTTTGGTGGGTTTTCTTCGTCGTTCTGTTTTGACATGGAGTCTTGCTCTGTTGCCCAGGCTGGAGTGCAGTGGTGAGCTATTTGTTCACTGCAATCTCCGACTCCCAGGTTTAAGCAATTGTCCTGTCTCAGCCTTCCAAGTAGTTGAGATTACAGGCACCCGCCACCATGCCCAGCGAATTTTTGTATTTTTAGTAGAAACAGGGTTTCTCCATGTTGGCCAAGCTGGTCTCGAACTTCTGACCTCCAGTGATCCAACAGCCTCCGTCTCCCAGAGTGCTGGGATTACAGGCGTGAGCCACCATGCCCGGCTCGCAACCAGCTTTTGGGGGCAGGGCTAGCAAGAGGCCAGACGGATTGAAAACTGGAGGACCAACAAGGCTATGTCTAAGACGTCGGGTGTGGCCTGGATTTTTTGTGAAACCTGATTTTCATATCCTGTTAGTTTAAAAATTGCAAAAACGTGAAGAAAATGTACCAAAGCCACCACCGATATGCACCCTTGTGAGATTTCAAAAAGAGAAACGGGTGTAGGGGGGAGTCCAGGCATTCGGATATCCTAGAGGTGGGTGCCTGCCCATGACTGGTATCGGTGTGGCTTGTCAGGGCCGGACGAGTCGGGGGCATGGGAAGTGATGTGGGAGCTCGGAGGTCCCTGAGCAACAGGCTGAGGAGCTGGTTGTCTGTCTGAAGGAAATAGGGAGCTATGGAAGGTTCAAGAGAGGGGAGGGTGCAGTGAAAGCTGAGTGCTGGAGACTGGGTCCTGACATTGGAGGCTTCCCCTGCCTCTGGGTGGGTCAAGTCTCCTGGTGCTGCCCTCCAGCGGTACCTGGACGAGGCGGAGAGAGAGAAACAGCAGTACATGAAGGAGCTGCGGGCGTACCAGCAGTCGGAAGCCTACAAGATGTGCACGGAGAAGATGCAAGAGAAGAAGATCAAGAAAGGTGGGAGGGGTGAGGCGCAGCGGCTCCCGCCTGTAATCCCAGCTCTTTGGGAGGTCGAGGCAGGTGGATCACCTGAGGTCAAGAGTTCGAGACAAGTCTCGCCAACATGGTGAAACCCCCTCTACTAAAAATACAAAAATTAGCTGCGCATGGTGGCACGTGCCTGCAGTGCCAGCTGCTCGGGAGGCCGAGGCAGGAGGTGGAGGTTGCGGTTAGCCGAGATTGCACCACTGCACTCCAGCGTGGGTGACAGGGTGAGACTCAGTCTCAAAGAAAAATGGTGGGAGGGGCCAGCGGGAGCAGTTGGGGTCCGGCTCTGTGGGGTGCGACTGTAGCCCAGGTAAGGCCTCCCCTACATGAGGCACAGTCCCGTGGGGTGGGCAGGGGAGAGATACACAGCCGGACAGAAGTGAAGGGAGCTCGCTCAGTACAGTAGGGGATGCCCAGGCGCGGGGAGACCCGGTGCGGAGCTGAAGCCTGTGAGCAGGGCTGACCTTGGGTGCAGGGCGTGGTCCCCGAGACCTGGGAGGCTGACCCTCCCTTCCCCTCCCCCACCAGAAGACTCGGGCCCGGGGCTCATGAACACCCTCCTGAATGGACACAAGGTAAGCGACCCTCCTCCTAGCAAAGCAACTGGGGTAGAAAGGTCTGGAGGTTTCTAAAACCAGCGCTTCGAGGAGGAAGCCATCGTCCCTCGCCCAGGTGTATGCAAACAGGGGTGGTGCCACTGCACTGTGGGGACGCTGTGGATTGTACTCGCACCCAGGGTGCCCCAGGAGCCCCTCCTAGGTTTGGGGCACACCCAGAAAGAACGTGGCTGCCCCCTACCACCAGCAAATTTCCACCGTGTTCCTTCGTCTTAGGGTGGGGACTGCGACGGCTTCTCCACCTTCGATGTTCCCATCTTCACTGAAGAGTTCTTGGACCAAAACAAAGGTGACTGTCAACTGCGGTCCTGATGCGAACTCCGTGGGAGTGGGTGGTGGAGGGGGCGGATCGGGAGGTTCCCTCTGAGCGCCCAGGCACCCGCTGTCGCCCCAGGAACTGATGTGGAGCGGGAGGCAGAGGGCGCAGTGACGAAAACCCTGGCAGGGGCACATCCCGGGCTGAAGCCGGGCGATGGGGGGGTGGGGGGGCGCAGGCTCTAACCCCCTCCCCCCGGCCCAGCCCGCGAGGCAGAGCTGCGGCGCTTGCGGAAGATGAACGTGGCCTTCGAGGAGCAGAACGCGGTGCTGCAGAGGCACACGCAGAGCATGAGCAGCGCGCGCGAGCGTCTGGAGCAGGAGCTGGCGCTGGAGGAGCGGCGGACGCTGGCATTGCAGCAGCAGCTCCAGGCCGTGCGCCAGGCGCTCACCGCCAGCTTCGCCTCGCTGCCGGTGCCGGGTGCGGACCTCGCCCACGGCTCCGCCCCGGCCACCCGGCCCCGCCCATCGCCCCGCCCCGGTCACCCGGACCCGCCCATCGCCCCGCCCCGGTCACCCGGACCCCGCCTCCCGTGCCCTTCCCCACTCGCCCGGCCTTGCCTATCGTCCCGCCCTCACCACACACCCCCGAGCGCCGCCCCTCCCGAACCCCGCATCCCCACCCCATTGCTCCGCTTCGCGCCCCCTGGCTCGCCTCCCTCCCTGGCCTCGCCCCCACGGACCGCACTTCCCGGCCACGACCGCTCCCGCCTTGTCCCCGCTGACCCCTCTTCCTCCCGCAGTCCCTTCGTGCCCCCACCTCGGACGCCCCCGGCACCGCTCCCCACCGGCCCCACCCTCGCTGGCCTCTTCCTCGCCAGCCCCCGACCCCCCCGAACCGCCTTGAGCACTGACCCCACCTCCCCACGCCCCCGTCACCCACTCCCCCTCCCGCCCCGCCCCATGCGACCCCAGCTCCCCGGTGTCATCCCGCCGCCTCCCCGACCCGGCTCCCTCCGTGACGGCCCTCAGCTGACCCAGGACCCCCGGCGCTCGAGAACTGCGTCCCCACCCCGCCCCGTCCTCGCCAGCCTCCTCCTGCCTTGGCTGACCCTAACCCACCGCGCGCCCCGCCCGCCCTGGCCAGGGTCGCGACCTCTAAGCGCCCGCGGACCCCACCGACTCGCGACCCTGCGACCTCCGCGAGACCCGCCCTGACAGTACACCCCCCACCTCTGCCCCTTGCCCTGGAGGCCCCACCCAGCGACTCCCCGGAACCGTTGCCTGACTCACCGTACGTGTCCCCCAGGTACTGGCGAGACGCCCACGCTAGGCACCCTGGACTTCTACATGGCCCGGCTGCACGGCGCCATCGAGCGCGACCCCGCACAGCACGAGAAGCTCATCATCCGCATCAAGGAAATCCTGGCCCAGGTCGCCAGGTGTGTGCCCGGCGGGGCGGGGGCAGGGCCGGGCTCACTCGGTGCGGGGCGCCAGAATTTCCCCAGAGCGCCTCAGGGCGGATCCTGGTGCCTGGATTAGGTGGCATCCACGCCGGCCCCCCCACCCTGGCATCTGTCGGAGTAGCTGATGCACGGCCTCTGGGGTTCCTCTGGGCCTGGTGGGGGCCAGAGATGAAGCGGTCCTCATCCCGGGCCCTCCGGTGTCGTTTCAGCGAGCACCTGTGAGGAGTGGGCGGGCCCACGATGCCGAGGAGAAGCCGTGGGCGCGGCCCCGCCCCGTGGACGAGAGGCGGAGGGTCCACCCTTTGGGGCCTGGTCCCATCCTGCACCTTGGGGGCTTCAGCCCCCCTAAATTAAAATTTCTGGAGCATCCCTTGAGCTTTCAATCACCCCAGCCCTCTGAACCCAGAAGAAACGCTCACTGCGATCGCACAGCCGCGGGTACCCCTCCTCGGAGGACAGCCTTGCACCCCGCGGCTCTCCCCGTTATCCCCGGGACCAGGACAGACAACTACCCCCAGCACACGGCAGGACCCCCCGGATCACCCAGGTGTGTGCCCTGGGCCACACCGGCAGCTGCCCTGTGGGGACTTGCCTGGGATGGGTCCCCAAATGCCTGCCCCCCAAATAGGGGCACGGTCTTGCCCATCCTGCCCTCCTCCAGCCGAGGGACCCTCCTGGATGCAGCCCCTTCCCACTGCTGGATCCGGACTTTTTAAATAAATAGAAACGGAATTTGTGTTTTCAGCTGGTGAGTGTGTAAGTTGTTTGGGGTGGCATGGAGGGCTCAGGTGTAGCCATGGCCCCCCCGTGACATCCCTGCTGGGGTGCCAGGCCTGCTCTCTTACCTCCAGCAGCGCCTCAGAGTTTCTCAGATGGGGGGCTGGGGCCCAGACCTGCTGGGGTTCACAGAGCCAGCCAGAGGCCGGGCAGGCGTCTCCATCCTGCCTTCTACCTGAACTTGCGTATTGTGGGCTCAGCACACGTGGGGGCTTGGGGCACGGGACAGTCACAGCTGCTCAGTTCATCCTTCAACTTGGGTCCACACGGGGGTTCAAGTCCTTCCCCAGCAGAGTGACTTTGGCTTTATTGTGTAAAATAGGCAACATAAACCTTGCCATTACAGCCATTTTGTGTACGAGAGACTGGGTGTCACTCTGCCACCCAGGCTGGGGTGCACTGGCCCAGTCATAGCTCACTGCAGCCTTGAACTTCTGGGCTCAAGAGACTGTCCTGCCTCAGCCTCCCAAAGCCCCGGGATTGCAGGCATGAGCCACCTTGCCTGGCCATTTCGGCCATTTCAAAATGCACAATTCAGTGACACTGAGTTTATCCACGGTGTTATGCAATCATCACCTTTATGCAGTCTCTGCTCATTGTAATCGCCCCCGTCAACAGTCACTCTCATCCCCTCCCCAGATCCTGGCACCCACAAATCCCATTCCTGTGTCTGTGGCTTGGCCTGTCCCGGATATTTCATAGAAATGGGATCACACGTTGTGTGGCCTTTTTTTTTTTTTTGGACGGGAGTCTTGTTCTGTCACCAGGCTGGCCTGCAGTGGTCCAATCTCAGCTCACTGCCGTCTCCACCTCCCGGGTTCAAGTGATTCTTCTGCCTCAACCTCCCAAGTAGCTTCCCACTACTGGACCCGGACTCTTCTCATTGCTGGATCTGGACTTTTTAAGTAAAATACAGGCATCCACCACCACACCTGGCTAATTTTTGTATTTTTAGTAGAGATTGGGTTTTGCCATGTTGGCCAGGCTGGTCTCGAACTCCCGACCTCAGGTGATCCTCCTCCCTCAGCCTCCCAAAGTGCTGGGATTACAGGCGCGAGCCACCACGCCTGGCTTGTGTGTCTGGCTTCTCTCACTGAGTGTGATGTCCTCAAGGTTCATCCATGATGTCGCCTGTATCAGAGCCCTGTTCCTTTTCGTGGCTGAGTCCAGCTATGGTGTGGATGAACCCGCTCTGTACTGACCCATCTATCTGTCCAAGGACACTTAGCTGTTTTTAACATTTACTTGTGAGTCATGCTGCTGTGGACATTCATGTACATGATTTTGTTAGAGTGCCCGTTTTCCATTAGAATGAGTTGGAGCTCTGTGTTTTGCAGTGTCTGTGTGTGTGTGTGTGTGTGTGTGTGTGTGTGTGGTGTGTGTGTGTGTGTGTCTTACTGAGGTTGAATGGCATAGACAAGACATCCTAAAAAATTCAGCAAATCATCTGAACCCCAGAACCTCTGAATGTGACCGTATTTGGAAATAGGGTCGTTGCAGATATAATTAGTTAAGATGAAGTCATCTTGAAGTAGGGTGAGCCTTAAATCCAATAAGACTGCTTTCCTTATAAGAAGATAAAATCTGGACACAGACACAGGCAAGAGACAGCCAAGTGACAACAGAGGCCGAGATTGGAGTGATGTGTCTACAAGCCAAGGGACGTCAAGGCAGGCCACCCACAGCCGGAAACTGTGCACGCCAGGAACGGTTCTACCCAGGGGCTCTGAGGGAGTGAGGCCTACCAGCACCTTGATTGTGGAATTCCGGCCTCTGGAGCTGTGAGAGGGTCCATTTCTGCCACCTGTTTGTGGTGCTTTGTTTTTGTTATATTTTTAATTTAAAAAAAAATTTTTTTTAAAGACGGGGTTTCTCCATGTTGGTCAGGGTGGTTTCGAACTCCCAACCTCAGGTGATCTGCCCACCTCAGCCTCCCAAAGTGCTGGGATTACAGGCCAGTGCGCCCAGCTGTTTTTTATATTTTAGAGGTTCAAGCGATTCACCTGGCTCCCTACGTTGCCCAGGCTAGTCTTGAACTCCTGGGCTCGAGTCCTCGTGTCTTGACCTCCCAAAGTGCTGGGATTCCAGGTGTGAGTCATGGTGCCCACCCCCATCCCACGATTTTTTTTTTTAATAGTTTCCCTCTTGTTGCCCAGGCTGGAGTGCAATGAAGTGATCTCAACTCAGTGCAACCTTCGCCATCCAGGTTCAAGCGATTCTCCTGCCTCAGCCTCCCGAGTAGCTGGGATTACAGGTGCCCGCCACCAACACCTGGCTAATTTTTTGTATTTTTAGTAGCAATGGGGTTTGGCCATGTTGACCAGGATGGTCTTGAACTCCTGACCTAAGGTGATCCACTCCCTCCAGCCTCCCAAAGTGCTGGGATTCCAGGTGTGAGTCACTGTGCTTGGTCACTTGGTTTTTGAGACAGGGTCTCGATATGTTGCCCAGGCTGCAACGCAGTGTCACAATCATAGCTCACCGAAGCCTTGACCTCCCTGGGCTCAGGTGATCCTCCTACCTGGGTCCTGTGAGTAGCTGAGACCACAAGTGCCTGCCATCACTACTGACTAATTTTTTTTTCTTTTTTTGAGACAAACGCTCCCTCTGTTGCCCAGGCTGGATTGCAGTGGTGCAATCTCAGCTCATTACAACCTCTACCTCTCGGGTTCAAGTGATTCTCCCACCTCAGCCTCTCGAGTAGGTAGGATTACAGGTGCCTGCCATCACGCCCACCTAATTTTTGTATATTGAGTAGAGACTGGGTTTCACCATGTTGGCCAGGCTAGTCTCGAACTCCTGACCTCAGGTGATCCACCTGCCTAAGCCTCCCAAAGTGCTGGGATTCCAGGCATGAGCCACTGTGCCTGGCCAATTTGTTTGTATTTTTTTAGAGATGGGGTTTCACTATATTGCCCAGACTGGTCTTTAACTACTGGATTCAAGCAATCCGTCCGGGTCAGGCTCTCAAAGTGCTAGGATTACAGGCATAAGCCACTGTGCCCAGCTGTTTCTTTGCAGTTGCGACAGGATCTTGCTCTGTTGCCCAGGCTGGAGTTCAGTGATGCGAACACAGTTCACTGCAGCCTGCGCCTCCTGGGCTCAACCAATCTTCCCACTTCAGCATCCCAAGCAGCTGGGACCACAGGTGCGTGCCACCACGCCCAGCTAATTTTGTATTTTTTGTAGAGATGGGGGGGGTCTCACCTCGTTCCCCAGGCTGGTCTCAAACTCCTGGGCTCAAATGATCCTCCCGCCTTGGCCTCCCAAAGTTCTGGGATCACAGGTGAGAGCCACTCACCCCGCCCACTTTGTGGTGCTTTGTTACAGCTGTCCTGGGAGCAGACAAACTGATACTGCCAACCCCCAACCCCCGCCAGACCGTTTCACCCTTTCCTGGCACAGGAGCTGTGCCAGGAAATTTAGAGCTTCTTATTTCTAGGCAGGCCTGGAAAATACCATTTTGTAGATTTTTTACTTTTAAAAAATTCCAGTATACAATTCAGTAGGTTTTAGTACATTCAAAAAGCTGTGTGGGCTGGGCAGGGTGGCTCACGCCTGTAATTCCAGCACTTAAGGAGGCCAAGGCGGGCGGATGACTTGAGACCAGGAGTTCGAGACCAGCCTGGCCAACATGGTGAAACCCTGTCTCTACTAAAAATACAAAAATAGCTGGGCGTGGTAGTGCGTGCCTGGAACTCCAGCTACTTGGGAGGCTTAGGCAGGAGAAGCTCTTGAACCCGGGAGGTGGAGGCTGCAGTGAGCCAAGAGCGCACCACCACGCGCTAGCCTGGAAGACAGAGTGAGAGTCTGTCTCAGGAAGAAAAAAAAAAGCTGTGCAACCATTACCTCTAATTCCAGAACATTCCATCACCCCCAGAGGAAGCCCTGTCTCCATCAACAGTCACTCCCCACCCCCTCCCCTATTCCTGACACCCCCGATATCCCCTTCCTGTCTCTGTGGATGAGTCTGCCCTGGACATTTCATAGAAATGAGATCACACGCTGTGTGTCCTTTTGTGTCTCACTGAGACTCAGGTGGCTTCTCTCTCACTGAGCGTGATGTCCTCAAGGTTCATCCATGTCATAGCTTGCAGCACGTTTTGCTAAAATTTATACTTTACATACTTTTTTTTTTTTTTTTGAGACAGAGTCTGACTCTGTTGTCCAGGCTGGAGTGTAGTGGCCTGATCTCGGCTCAATGCAACCTCCGCCTCCAAGTTCAAGCAATTCTCCTGCCTCGGCCTCCCGAGTAGCTGGGATTACAGGCATACGCCACCACGCCCGGCTAATTTTTGTATTTTTAGCAGAGAGAGCGTTCACCATGTTGTCCAGGCTCGTCTCGAACTCCTGGCCTCAAGCAATCTGCCTGCCTCAGCCTCTCAAAGTGCTGGGATTACAGGCGTGAGCCACCGTGCCCAGCCTGACATAAACTTTCTTACATTGTTCAAACCCTTCTGCTACTTGCTTTTCTCTACCCGTGTTTAGTTTGTGAGGCTCCTCCCGGGCGGAGGCTGTTTCTGGCTCTGCTGTAGGGCTCACCCCTGCAGGCAGGACGGCTGTTTATTGAGCCAACATTCCTGGGTAGGAATTTGATGGATGCATAGGTGTTTCTGGCACTGCATTCCAGCGGAGTTTTACCAATGCCTCTTGGTGCCTGGGGTCTCCTTCTCCATCTATGACCTGGACATCCATTCATTCCTCACCAAAGATCACTGAGCACCCGCTGTGTGCCAGGCACTGGGCATTGGGCATGGGGACACATCAGGGGAACAACTCCAGGAGCCCCTCCTAGAGCTGACATTCCTCCAGTCCTGGAGACAAACAGGACACAAAATACAATAAAATAGCTGGGCTCAGTGGCTCACACCTGTAATCCCAGCACTTTGGGAGGCCGAGGTGGGAGGATCACCTGAGGTCAGGAGTTCGAGACCAGCCTGGCCAACATGGTGGAAACCCCGTCTCTACTAAAAAGACAAAAATTAGCCGGGCGTGGTGGCAGGTGCCTGTAATCCTAGCTAATTGGGAGGCTGAGGCAGGAGAATCTCTTGAACCGGGGAGGCCGAGGTTGCAGTGAGCCGAGATCGTGCCACTGCACTCCAGCCTGGGTGGGAGAGAGAGACTCTGTCTCAAAAAATAAAACATCTGATACATCAGATGGTAGCTTTAAATGCTGGGGAGAGGCTGGGTACAGTGGTTCACAGCTCTAATCCTAGCACTTTGGGAGGCCAAGGCTGGAGGATGGCTTGAGCCTCCAGGTTTTGAGTTTGAGATCAGCTTGGGCAACATAGTGATGTCCCAGCTGTACAAAAAATTAATCAGGTTTCTTATTTATTTATGTAGAGACAGAGTGTTGTTCTGTGGCCCAGGCTGGAGTGCAGCCCATCTCCACTCACTTTAACCTCTGCCTCCCAGCTACAGGCAATTCTGCCTCAGCCTCCTGATTAGCTGGGATTTTTTTTAGTAGAGACCGACCGGGTTTCACCATGTTGCCCAGGCTGGTCTCGAACTCCTGACCTCGGTCCACCTGCCTCGCCCTTCCTAAGTGCTGGGATTACAGGCCTGAGCCACCACGCTGGCCTGTCGGTGTCCTTATTTGAGGTGGTCCCTGTTCTTCCAGGGTCCTGAGCTGAGCCCCCCCCCCTCCCCCGCCTCCCCCGGCTGCCGGTATCTCCGGGGAGGGCGCAGCTGGTCCTGGCAGGGCCCGGACACCTGGGGCCCGACTCACCCCTGCGCACCCGGCGGTGTCTCCTTCCCGGGCGGCTCGGGTTCCCGGATCCCCTTACCAGGGCGTCTCGGCTGTCGCGCCCTGGGCCGGGGGAGGGGAGGCTGCAGGAAGCCGCGGATCCGGCGGCGGCGGCGGCGAGGGCCCGGTGGGTGGCCAAGCTTCTCCCGCCATGGAGAGCGCAGCGGCCCGCGAGGCCCGGGGGGCCGAGACCCCGAGCGCGCCCGCGCCCTCGCCCTCTGAGCCCCCGGCCGTGCCCCGCGCCCGCCCGCGCCTGGTCTTCCGCACGCAGCTGGCGCACGGGAGCCCCACGGGCAAGATCGAGGGCTTCACCAACGTCCGCGAGCTGTACGCCAAGATCGCCGAGGCCTTCGGGATCGCGCCCACCGAGGTAAGGATCCCGGACACCCGCGCCCGAGGCCACCCGCGTGACGGAGTGAGGGGTGGGGAGAGCTTGGATCCTGGACCGGAGACCGCAGATCCCCAGATCCCACACGTCGGGGTGGCCGCCTAATCGCCGGATCTCAGAGACACAGCCCTCAGGTCCCAGGGTGCCATATCCCCAGGAGCCCCCTTTGCACGCTCTGCGCAAAATATGGGCAGGTCTTAGGGCTACGGGACCCCTAGATATTCCAGAAAATCCCCTGCGCAGACCTAGCTTGGAGCGGATCCCAGCAGCCCTCGGGAAAGCGCCTTTGTGCTTCCTGGACATAGCTGGGGTCTGGGATTCCAGGTGCCACCCCCTTAAAGGTGGGCAGTCTGAGGCCCCGGTTGGGTGGGGGTTGGAGGGGTCCTGGGCGTTTTTTCCAATCCAGATTCATTGGGTTTGCAGCCCCCAGGGGGCGCCAGCAGATCAAACCTGGAGGTCTGGGGGCTGGAGGGCCGGGGGTCTGGACAGGGGTCTCGACCTGCCTGAAGCCTCCTTCTCCCTCCTCTTTCCATCCTGGGGGTCCCATGCCCTGCCCTTTCGCATGGGCTGGGCTCCTGGTTGCTGGAGGCAGGGAGGGACCTGCACAGACAGGGCGCTGCATGGACGCATGCCCTAACTCCAGGCTCCCTCTCCCCGGGGGAAAGATCTTATTCTGCACCCTCAACAGTCACAAAGTGGACATGCAGAAGCTCCTAGGGGGTCAGATAGGCCTGGAGGACTTCATCTTCGCCCACGTGCGAGGCGAGACCAAGGAGGTGGAGGTCACTAAAACGGAGGACGCTCTGGGGCTGACCATCACGGACAACGGGGCCGGCTACGCCTTCATCAAGGTGCCCGGGGAGGGATGGACGGGGGCTTCCTGGGCTCCAGCCACGGCCCCTCCGCTCCGCTCTGGGTCTACGTGCGTTCTGGGGATCCGAGGCGGGTGGCGGGGGTTGCCCCGTCAGTAGCTCTGGGTCCCCGCAGAGAATCAAGGAAGGCAGTATCATCAACCGGATCGAGGCGGTGTGCGTGGGAGACAGCATCGAAGCCATCAACGACCACTCCATCGTGGGCTGCCGCCACTACGAGGTGGCCAAGATGCTCCGGGAGCTTCCCAAGTCCCAGCCCTTCACCCTGAGGCTGGTGCAGCCCAAGAGGGCCTTCGGTGAGGCCGGCGGGAGCTCTTCCCAGATGGGTTCCAAGGGTGCGTGGGGTGGAGGTGGGTCGGGGATGGGACGGGCTGGAAGGTTCTAGGTGCATCCCGTGCATGCCGAGGAGTTCTGGCAGGGCGTCAGAGACAGTAGATTATTTCTATTAATAGACTGTCATGGAGTCAGTCTGTGGGGGAGGGAGGGGGGAAAGACTGGGTAAAGAGACTCCCCCAACCTGGGAGGAGGGGGCGTCCAGAACCACTTTGCAGCCCGGCTGGGAGCTTTTAAAGTAGCACTTTGAGGTCATGGTGCGTTCTAGAGAATAAGAATATGGGAATGGTTTCCTTTCTTTACTTTTTTTTTTTTTTTTTTTTTTTTTGAGTTGGAGTCTTGCTTTATTGCCCAGGCTGGAGTGCAGTGGTGCGATCTCGGCTCACTCCAACTTCTGCCTCCTGGGCTCAAGCAATTCTCCTGTCTCAGCCGCCCAAGTAGCTGGGATTACAGGCGCCTGCCACCACTCCCGGCTAATTTTTATATTTTTAGTAGAGATGGGGTTTTACCATGTTGGCCAGGCTGGTCTTGAACTCCTGACCTCAGGCGATCCACCCGTCTCAGCCTCCCAAGGTGCTGCGATCACAGGTGTGAGCCACCGTGCCTGGCCTGGGGTTTGTTCTACACCTGCTCCATGACAGCAGCTTATCCTGGACGTGTGGTTTAGTTTGCTGGGGACGGGAAGAGAGGAATCTCGAATGGGTCTCTGGAGATTCCCCGCACAGACATAAAGAGGACTTTGAAGGGGAGGAAGATTCTAGAAAGGCTCGGCTGGTGGCCTCCCAGGGTTTACAAAGATGTGGATCCACCCAGAACTCATGGCCATCCGCTCACTGTTTCCTCAAGATATGATTGGCCAGAGAAGTCGGTCCAGCAAATGTCCCGTAGAGGCGAAAGTGACCAGCGGGAGGGAGACCCTGCGGCTTCGTTCTGGGGGGGCCGCCACGGTGGAGGAAGCGGTGAGTGAGGGGAGGGGTTCTTCCAAGGCTTCTGCCCCCTCAGCTCTGCCGCCGAGTCAGTGCGACCTTAGACAAGACCTCGGAGCCTCAGTTTCTCTGCCTGCAAAATGGGTCCTCGTTGAAAGGTGGGGCAGTGATGTTGGTACCAGCACTACTGACTCGTGTGAGGGTCCAGTCCGCTCTTCCCTCAGGGGTGGGGGTCGGGAGGGGGCTGGGCTCAAGGGATCCAAGGGTTTTCACCCCGATTTCTCTCCCTGGTGCCTCCAGCCCAGTGAGTTTGAGGAGGAGGCGTCTCGGAAGGTGGATGACCTGCTGGAAAGCTACATGGGCATTCGGGACCCCGAGCTGGGTAAGGGGCCAGGGTAAGCCAGGGGGCCCTGGGGGGAGGGCGGCCTATGGGAGGAGGTGGGGTCCCAGTGGGAGGTGCCCTTGCTGACCACCCCTCCGGCACGGCCCGCAGCGTCCACCATGGTGGAGACGTCCAAGAAGACAGAGAGTGCCCAGGAGTTTGCACGGTGTTTAGACTCCGTCTTGGGCGAGTTCGCCTTCCCCGACGAGTTTGTGGTGGAGGTGTGGGCCGCCATTGGCGAGGCCAGGGAGGCCTGCGGCTAGCCTGCCCCAGGGGGGCCCAGCACAGCCCCAGCCCGGAGCCCAGCCCCCTGCACCGGCCCTGCTCCAGAACCCCGCCCAGCTCGGAGGCCAAGTTCCTCTCTAGAACCCAATCTGGTTCGGAGCCCCACCCCAGCTCCAGAACCCTGCCCTTCTCTAGAATCCAGCCTAGATCTGAGGCCAAGCTATGTGCTAGCGCTCAGGCCAGCTCTGAGACGAAGCCCAGCATGGAGACCAAGCCCTATTCTAGAGCCCAGGCCACCCCTGAGACAAAGCTCAGCTCTAGAACCCAGACGAGCTCTGAAACCGTGTCCAGCTCTAGAACCCACATGAGCTCTGAGACCACCCCCAGCTCTAGAACCCAGATGAGCTCTGAGACCAAGCCCAGCACTGAGACCAAACCCTGTTCTAAAACTCAGTTTACCTCTGAGACCCAGCTCAGCTCTAAAACTCAGGCCAGCCCTGAGACCAAACCCAGCTCTAGAACCAAGATGAGTTCTGAGACCAAGCCCAGCATGGAAACCAAGCCCTGTTCTAAAACTCAGTTCAGCTCTGAGACCCAGCCCAGCTCTACAACCCAGATGAGCTCTGAGACCATGCCCAGCTCGAGAACCCAGATGAGTTCTGAGACCACACTCAGCTCTAGAACCCAGACGAGCTCTGAGACCAAGCCCAGCTCTAGGACCCAGATGAGCTCTGAGACCAAGCCCAGCTCTAGAACCCAGACGAGCTCTGAGACCAAGCCCAGCTCTAGAACCCAGATGAGTTCTGAGACCACACCCAGCTCTAGAACCCAGATAAGCTCTGAGGCCCAGCCCAGCTCTAGAACCCAGATG
Source organism: Cheracebus regulus (assembly GCA_963574635.1). Taxonomy (NCBI): domain Eukaryota; kingdom Metazoa; phylum Chordata; class Mammalia; order Primates; family Pitheciidae; genus Cheracebus; species Cheracebus regulus. The sequence continues at coordinate 3,513 of CAUYQU010045288.1, read as the reverse complement.
AGCTCTGAGGCCCAGCCCAGCTCTAGAATCCAGATGAGCTCTGAGATCACACCCAGCTCTAGAACCCAGATGAGCTCTGAGGCCCAGCCCAGCTCTAGAACCCAGATGAGCTCTGAGGCCCAGCCCAGCTCTAGAATCCAGATGAGTTCTGAGATCACACCCAGCTCTAGAACCCAGATGAGCTCTGAGACCATGCCCAGCTCTAGAACCCAGATGAGCTCTGAGGCCCAGCCCAGCTCTAGAACCCAGATGAGTTCTGAGACCACACCCAGCTCTAGAACCCAGATGAGCTCTGAGACTCAGCCCAGCTCTAGAACCCACATGAGCTCTGAGAGCATGCCCAGCCCTAGAACCCAGATGAGCTCTGAGGCCCAGCCCAGCTCTAGAATCCAGATGAGTTCTGAGACCACACCCAGCTCTAGGACCCAGATGAGCTCTGAGACCCAGCCCAGCTCTAGGACCCAGATGAGCTCTGAGACCACACCCAGCTCTAGAATTCAGATGAACTCTAAGACCAAGCCCAGCATTGAGACCAAGCCCTGTTCTAGAACTCAGGCCACCTCTGAGGCCAAGCTCAGCTCTAGAACTCAGGCCAGTCCTGAGACCAAGCCCAGCTCTAGAACCCAGAAGAACTCTGAGACCAAGCCCAGCTCTGAGACGAAGCCCTGTTCTAGAACTCAGACCGATTCTGAGACCAAGCCCAGCTCCAAGACAAAGCCAAGCTCTGAACCCAAACCCAATTCCGAGCACAAGCCCAGAACCCAGGCCCGCTCTGAGACCAAGCCCTGCTCTCGAGCCCAGGCCAGCTCTGAGATGAAGCTCATCTCTAGAATGCAGCTGAGCCCTGACATCAAGCCTAGCTCTGGAATGCAGACAAATTTTAAGACCCAGGCCAGCTTGGAGACCAATCCTGGTTCCAGAATCCAGGCTAGCTCAGAGGCTAAGCGCTGCTGGAACACTCAAGCTGACTCTGGAACTCTGGACTCTCCGTCTAGCTCCAGAACCCCAGTTAATTTTGGAACCCTCATGAGATTCATGAAGCAGCCCAGCTCTGGAACCCCAGCCAGTTCAGGATTCAGAGACAGCTCCCAAATCGAACCATATTCAAGAACCCAGACCAGCTCAGAAACCCAGACCGACGCAGCTGCCCCGTCCAGATTCCAAGCCCAGCCCTGCTCTGAAACCCAGCGGCATCCAAGTACCCATCCCTATCCTGTAGCCCGGTCCAGCTCCAGCGAGGATTCCAGCTCTGAGACTGAGCCGAGCTCTAGAACCTCACCTAGTGCTACGACCAGGTCCAACTCCAGGATTCAGACCAGCTCTGGAACACTGTCCATCTGGGAAGCAGGGCCCAGCTCCAGCACACAGCTTGGTGCTGAGCTCTCCTCTCCCGGCAGAATGCAGATCAGCTCTAGAATGCAGTTTGCTTCCGGGACTCAGACTAATTTCAAGGCCTGGCCAAGCTCCAGGGCTCAACCCAGCCCAGGCACCACAGCCAACTCTAGAACTGATGTGAGTTCTGCAGCACAGACTGGTTCTGAAATCCCAGCCAGCTCCAAAACACAGACAGTGGCTGAGACCCAACCAAATTCCAGAATCCAGCTAAACTCTGGAGTCCAGTCTAGTCCTGGGACCCAGGTCATTGCAGCAACAGAATTAAGCACCACAGCCCTGTCTAGTTCCAACAGCAGGCCCAGCTCCAGGACCCAGCGCTGCCCAGGAGCTCAACCAACCTCCGGGACTCGACTCACCTCTAGGACCCTGCCAGGTTCTAGATACCAGCTCCAGACCACAACCCCAGACAGCTCTGGAAGTCAGCCTAGCTCTCAAACTCAGCCCAGCTCTGGGACCCAGTTAAGTTCAAGAATTCAAGCCAGCTCTGGAAGTCAGCTTAGTTCTGGAGCCCAGCTCAGCTCTAGAACCCACTTCAGTCCTGGGACTCAGTTCAGCTCTGAAACCCAGACCAGCTGGAGAATTCAGCCCGATCCTGGAGGCCACCTTAGCTCCAGAACCCAGTCCAGCTCTGAGACCAGGCTCAGCTCAGAAACCCAGACGAGCTCCAGAATGCAGCCCAGCCCAGGAGCTCACCTTAGCTCTGGAACGCATCCTGTTTCTGGAACCCAATCCAGCTCCAGCACTCATACTAGTTCAAGAATCTGGCTGAGCCCTAGAAATGGGCTCTGCTCACAGACCCCTGGCCTTGACCCTAGAATTCAGCTTGAGGCCCCTGCCCCAGCCCGACCTCAGACCACAGGCCCAGCCCCCAGAGCCCCCACCACAACCCCTAGCAGAGACCCCCAGCCTCTGCCTCAGCCCCATGATCAGGTCCATGGCACCCAGGTCAGCTCTGGCCCCGTCCCACGCTCACCCCCAGCCTGCTACCTGGCCCTTCAGCCACAGGCCTCCTCAAGCCCCCAGAAGCCAGCCCTCCCCCGAAAGCCTCAGCTGGGACCCCAGAAGTCCACCCCACCCACCATACCTGTCTCTCTTAGCCCCACCCCCAGGGCAGCCCTCCCGAGTCCCCAGCCGTCTGAGTCCCCAGCTCCGGCTCCTGCCCCTTCCCAGACTCCGCGGGAACTAGGACCCCTCCATTACTGCGGGGGGCTGTAGATGGGGTGACTGAGCGCTGGTTCCTGTGCTTCCCGTCCTCTCCTTTTCCTCTCAGCCTGGGTCCCCCAGAAGCAGCAAGTGACCTTATATCCCCAGCAGGTGGTGGCGGGTGGGGGCGGGGTACGGTGGTAGAATCAGGGGCTTCGGTTTGACCGGGCCTGGCTCACATCCAGGTCCTGGAGAGAAGAGGAGGGCAGGAGACGGGCCGCAACACATGTACCCTGAGGCTCATGGTGAATAAAGGCGCCTCCCATCTCTGCAGCCTGGTGTGTCATTTTGGGGGGAATGTGGGGCTGGGGCTGCTGGCTGAAACAACGCTGAGCACCTCCTGACCACCTACAGTGTACCGAGCACTTCATTAAGCACCATGGGCATGAGCTTTCGTGCCTGCACACGATGGGTGCTCCGTGAAGACCCAGACGTCGGTCCTTTCTTTTTCCGAGACGGAGTCTCACTCCATCACCCAGGCTGGAGTACAGTGGCACAGTCTCAGCTCACTGCAACCTCTGCCTCCCAGGTTCAAGTGATTCTCCTGTCTAGGCCTCCCAAGTAGCTGGGACTACAGGCATCCACCACCACGCCCAGCTAATTTTTTGTATTTTTAGTAGAGAATTGGTTTCACCATGTTGGCCAGACTGGTCTCAATCTCTGGACCTCGTGATCTACCTGCCTCGGCCTCCCAAAGTGCTGGCGTTGCAGGTGTGAGCTTTCACGCCTGACCCACTTATACTCACTTTCTTTTTTTTTTTTGTAAAGATGGGGTTTCACGGCTGGGCGTGGTGGCTCACGCCTGTAATCCTAGCACTTTGGGAGGCCGAGGTGGGTGAATCACCTGAGGTCACGAGTTCAAAACCGGCCTGGCCATCATGGTGAAACCCCATCTTTTTTTTTTTTTTTTTTTTT